>JAJOOS010021825.1:0-19235 GCA_029582725.1 Solanum chiquidenum
TTTTGGACATGATGTATGGGCTATGCCCAATGTCATTCTATTGTACTAGATGGTTATTGAGACAAATGTTTTAGACTTCCGCTTTGTTTTTTTTTTACAATTTTGGACTAGGAATATTGTCTTTATTTCCTTTATTCTATTTCTTATGTTATGAATTGCTAAGTGGCTTGTATGGGGTTTCTCAGGGTCCTATACCCCATGTTACATCTAGGGTGTGCTCCTGGGTCGTGACAATCCAACTAGTGAAAAACTAGAATCTAGAATTGAATAATCTGCAATTGGGTGTGTGAGAGTGTGTTATAAAAGGTGGGGGCGTGAGGCGGGGCATTTTACTTAGTATAGGGCGAGCTCTAAGCCTCGAGATGTGGGGCATAAGCCCTATGGATCTTTAAATTTTTAATTTTCAATATAATATAATAATATAATAACACAAAACTATAAAAAAAATACTTCAATACTTTGAAATATTTACAAACATGATTAAGGAAACTCATAGGAAATAAAACTTCTAACATGATTACACAAATATAAATAATCTAATATCTTAACTTTCTATTAATAAAAGAATCATTATTTCTATTTTTTTTATCATACTATACATGCATAAGTACCCCCCCCCCTCTTCCCCAACCTATGTTCGAAATCCCAGAGACACACTTATACTATACTAAGGTCCTATTACCCCCCATCCGAACTTATTTTATAAATAATTTTCTAGCCTTTTTCGGCCTACGTGGCACTATCAACCAGATAGCTTGAAAAAATTGTCAACACGTGCTGGGCCCAGAAGATAGTGCCACGTAGGTTGAAAAGGGGTAGAAAATTATTTATAAAATAAGTTCGGGAGGTAATAGGACCTTAGTATAGTATAAGTGTGTCTCTGAGATTTCAAGTATAGGTTTGGGGGGGTACTTATGTATTTTCCCATAAAGATTACTAGTATTATAAAAAAATATCACTCCATTATGAATAAAAATAAAATTACTTTCAAATAGCTAAATAAAATATGATAATTTTGAGACATATGAAAAAATCATGAAGACTAATGATAAGTGAAAAGTAAAATTTCGCTATGTATTTTTACAAGAAATGTTACGTAATATATAATTACATTCACAGTGTTACCAAATAGTAAAAATGTGATACTACAACTTGTTATTTGAGTTACTCGCAATCTTCGTATCTCTATAGATTAAAAAAACTATTAAGTATCATTCACTTATTCAAGAATTCTGAGGGTCAACAATGTTAACTAAAGATTTTAACACATAATTTATGTAAGATCTGTTAGATGAGCCTCGAGCGTTGGGCGTGCTTAGGACGTGTAGTCAGGCGCTTAGGGCGTAAGTCTTTGTCACGACCCAGGGAAGTTGTAACGACCTGGTCCCGTTGTTATGGAAAATCCAGTGGGGGAAGGAATTTGGACCAGAAAACTTTTGAGTATTAACTTGGAAATTTCTAGCCTAGCCCAGACTTGGACAAAATCTCAGGTGAGATCTAGGTCAATTTAGTAATGGATGGGAGGTTAAATTATGACTTGGATCACGTGAGTTGATAACCAAGATGTTAAGGAGCCTGTATGGCTTTATGAAATAGAATTCGGGCGAGTAGAACTCACGAAACTAATCTTGGCGTGAAAGGGTAGTTTTAGAACGTCAAGGTTTGAAGGTGTGTTGTAAAATGGGAGCTTGAAACTCAAATTACGAGTTTCTGTCCCTGTGCAACCCGCTAAGTTGGAATTAATCCTGCTAGGGTGGGGCTGTTATGGCGGGATGGGGCCCGCCATAGTGGGACAGTCGCGACTTAAATCAGGGAAAACCCCCAATTTCGTTATTTTCTGCAAAACTTCATTCTTCATAGCTAAAGGATGACCTAGGGCCGTTTCTTATAAGATTCCCATGAATTCTAGCACTAAAGGTAAGGTAATTACTCCCCTAATCCGTATTTCGATTCTTAGAACTTAGAATCTTGGGTAATTATTGTTGGGGGAGGGTTTTGGCCTGAAGTTAATGGTGGGAAAAGCCCTAGTTTAGGATCATGGGTTTGGCCTTGGGTTAATAATTTTGTTACTATCCAGGTAAATTAGATCTTGTTTAATGATCCTTGCATTAATTTCTTGTTTTAGATTAAGAACGAGCTGAAAGACTCCAGAAAGGGAAGGCTCATGTGTCTTAGGAGTATTCAGGCTTGATTTCGAGGTAGGCGATGGTTCGATTTCCTATTGTGTGATATATGTCGGTTAATTGCTTCATTGTATGTGTGCATGTATGTGAATGGGGAATGTGAATCAAATCTAATGAAATGATTATGTGAGAACATTTACATGCCTTGAACCTATTACTTGATTGTATGACTATGAGTACTGTTCATTGTGGGTGTGATTGTGACTGTGGTTGTGCTGACTATAATGCTCAGAAGTTGGCTAAGGTTTATGTGACTGAGATAGTGAGGTTGTATGGGGTGCCCCTTTCCATCATCTCAGACCGTGGTACGCAGTTCACATCCATATTTTGGGGAAAATTGCATGATGAGTTGGGCACTCAACTAACTTTTAGCACAACTTTCCATCCACAGACGGACGGGCAGTCAGAGAGAACTATTCAAGTATTAGAGGACATGTAGAGGGCATGTGCGATTGACTTTGGAGGACATTGGGATAAGTTCCTACCTTTGTGTGTGTTCTTCCATAATAACAGTTACTACTCCAGCATTGATATGGCACCATTCGAGGCGATTTATGGAAGGGGATGTAAATCACCCATAGGGTAGTTTGAGGCTGGAGATTTGAAACCTTTAGGGGTTGATTTACTAAAAGATGCTCAGGATAAGGTGAGAAGCATCCAAGCGAAGTTTCTAGCAACCCAAAGCCGACATAAAAAATATGTAGACCGTAAGGTAAGAGGCATGACATTTCAGGCTAGTGAGCAAGTTTTTCTAAAAGTGTCACCCATAAAGGGGGTGATGAGATTCGGCAAAAAGGGCAAGCTTAGTCCTCGATACATCGGGCCATTTGAAATTCTTGACTATGTAGGGCCAGTGGCTTATAGGTTGGCTTTACCGCCTAGCCTATCTGGTCCATACAGTGTTCCATGTGTCCATGTTGAAGAAGTATCATGGAGACGGAGATTATATCATAAAATGTGACTCAGTTTTGTTAGACAAAGACCTTCAGTATGAGAAGGAACCAGTGTCAATTCTTGATCACGATGTACGAAAGCCGAGGACCAAGGAGATAAAGTCCATGAAAGTTCAATGAAAGCATCACCTCGTTGAGGAAGCTACCTGGGAAACCGAGAAGGACATGCAAGACAAGTATCCAGTTGTTTGACGATTCAGGTACTACTCTACTTTTGCCTTAGCCATTTCTTCTAGTTTATCACTCGGGGAAGAGTGATGGGTAAATTGGTATCCATTGTAACGACTTGTTCCCATCGTTATGGAAAATCTAATGAGGAAGGAATTTGGGCCAAAAAATTTTGGGTAGTAACTTGGAAATTTGTAGCCTAGGCTAGACTTGGATGAAATCTGAGTCAGGTGAGGTCTAGTTAAATCTGGTAATGGATGGGGGATTTAATTATGAATTTGATCACATGAGTGGATATCCAAGACGTTAAGGAGCCTGTACGACTTTACAGAATCAAATTTGGGCGAGTAGGACTCACGAAACTGATCTTGGGGTGAAAGGGTAGTTCTAGAACATCCAAGTTTGAAGGTGTGTTGTGAAATGGGATCTTGAAACTAAAATTCTGAGTTTCTGTCTCTGTGCAAGCCGCTGGGGCTGAATTAATCCAGCTAGGGCAGGGCCGTTGTGGCAGATAGGGCCCGCCGTGGTGGGACAGTTGCGACTTAAATTGAGAAAAACCCCAATTTCGTTATTTCGTGCAAAACTTTGTTCTTCAGAGCTAAGGGACGACCCAGGGCAGTTTCTTATCAGATTCCCACAAATTCTAGCGCTAAAGGTAAGGTAAGTACTCCCCTAATCCGTAATTTGATTCTTAGAACTTAGAATCTTGGGTAATTATCGTTGGGGGAGGGTTGTGGCCTGAAGTTAATGGTGGGAAAAGCCCTAGTTTAGGATCATGGGTTTGGCCTTGGGTTAATAATTTTGTTATTATCCAGGTAAATTAGATCTTGTTTAATGATCCTTGCATTAATTTCTTATTTTAGATTAAGAACGAGCTAAAAGACTCCAGAAAGGGAAGTCTCACGTGTCTTAGGAGTATTCAGGCTTGATTTCGAGGTAGGTGATGGTTCAATTTCCTATTGTGTGATATATGTCGGTTAATTGCTTCATTGTATGCATGCATGTCTATGAATGGGGAATGTGAATCAAATCTAATGAAATGATTATGTGTGAACAATTACATGCCTTGAACCTATTACTTGATTGTATGACTATGAGTACTGTTCACTATGGGTGTGATTGTGACTGTGGTTGTGCTGACTGGATAAGGTGTCACGTTCCGACACATATATTGGATAGGGTGTCACATTCTGACACATATATTGGACCAGGTGTCACATTCTGACACATATATATTGGATCGGGTGTCACATTCCGACACACTAACAGTTTGGGGTAGGGTTCCATGAGAGGACCACTTGTGATTATTACATTCATATGTACATGTCATTGATATTGGCAAATTGTATGTTGGTCCTAAAATGATAACTGAATTATACGTTCTGTATATGTGTGTTTACAGTGTTGTAATTACTTGTGTATATTGTGCTTACTGGAGTAGCTGCGTGATCCTACCAGTACGCCGTGGTTTCGTGTACTGATACTGCACTTGCTTTTTCTTTGTTGAGTAGAGGGCACCTTCAAGCGGCTACTGACACACCTCAGTTAGGAGATCATTGACCAAGGGTAGCTAGTTCTTTCAGGCTTCCATGGATCCATTCTTTGTTTTAGTCCATTCCTTTCGGACTGAGACTATATGTTTAGACTTTTTCTTATGTTTAGTTTTCGGGGCTGCACCCCCTTTTTCCTTAGACTTGTTGATTGGTAGAGTTTTGGTACAATAACTTTCAGGTTCTAGAGGTTGAATTTCCGCGAGGGTCATGCTTGGTTGTTTTGTTAAACTTTTGAGTTTATAGGAACTCATTATTTAGTTGTTATTTAAACTTGCTTCCGTATCTTTAAATGGTTTAGTTTCGTTAAGTTTCTTAGTTGGATTCTAGTAGTCGTTCTCCCACTGGAGGGTTAGTGTGGGTTCTAATCACGGCATTCGGGTCGTGACATGTACCCCCTAGATGTAACAAGGTGTACAAGACCTCGAAAGGCCTCATACAAGCCACTTAGCATTCATAACATAAGATAATAGAAAATACAAGATTTTTAAAACATTTCAACACAATCAAAGTATTTATAAAATCGAAGCGGAAGTCTAATACACTTTGTAACAAAAACCATCTACTACAAAAGAATCCTTGGGACACAACTTATGGTGGCCAAATCCTCGAATGCTATGAGGACTCACCAATCTTCAAAACTTGCCTCTACTAAGATCCTAGCTACGGAGATGAGAGTCGAGATCGCCGGACCCTACATTTAGATAAGAAATGTAAGAAAGAGTATGCGTTAGTACAAACTTGTACTAAATATGATATCTTTCATAGACATTAACATAAACATAAGAGTTAGACAATATAAGTCATAAGCATAATCAACACAAGTGAATCTCATCTTAATCATACTTACGATACTTCCTTGAAGTAACCTTGTCTCAACATTACAATGCTAAATTGGATGGAAAAGTAGTCCATTCTTAGTTTTTCTTATTATCCATGGAAGGCACGTCATCTTACCAATACAAGATAAGTCATTATCCATGGAAGGCACGTCATCGTGCCAATCCAAGCTATCCATGGAAGGCATTATCTTACCAATCGAAGCTACCATGAAAAGGGATCATCTCACCAATCCAAGCTACCATAAAAAGGTATCATCTTACCAATTCAAGCTATAATGAAGAGGTATCATCTTACCAATTCAAGCTACCATGGAAAGGTATCATCTTACCAATTCAAGCTAGGTTTTACTATCATGACTTATAAATTCTTAGATTCATTTTAGGTGAGCAAGTCTCTCAACCTAGAATTATTCAATGTGAGAAAGCCTTTCACATTCATACATATGTAATTCATGAGGGAACTATCCCTTCCACAACAATTACATCTAAATTATCAATCCATAATAGAAGCTTTACTCTCAAAGCCCTACATCTCATAATCATCATATATGCCTACATCTCATAATCATCATATATGCCTACATCTCATAATCATCATATATGCCTACATCTATAGAAAATTCTAATCACAAATAATCATATATGCTTCACTCTCAAAGAAATTCTAATGTATCTCCTCAATTCTATAAGAATACATCTAAACCCACAAATTCTCCTTTCATGGCATAAAACTTATTTACATCAATTTCATCCTTCTAAACATGGGTTGGGCATGGGTAAATGTAAATTCATCCTAAAAACATGTAATTATATCAATTCATGCATAAACAATCATAACCCAATCATTTGGATCAACATTCATCAATACGCACAACTTTAGAAGAAAACCCTAACTCAAATTGGGGAATTTGTACTTTTCAATTGAGGAATCTTAGGGGCTCCATGGATGAAAAGCCATCATACCTTGATAACAAAGCCCACAAATGCTTGAGGAATGGAGACTTGACCTTGATCCTTGCTTGGATTATTTCTTCTTCTTCAAGTTCTAGAGAGAGAAATATTTGAGAGGAAGAACTAGGGATTTCTTTTGGGGTTTTGGAAATATTGACTTAAATGGGTGAGTTTTTGGGTTAAAAACACTTATATAGGGGTCCTAGGCTTGGGAAAAACGACATAGTATTAATTTAATTAAAACCGGAAAAGACCCAAAAGCCCCTAACTTTCAGTGAAATGCCCCATCACCACTTGAGGCTTCACGAGCGGTCACACGACCTGTAGTGGTGCCCGTGGTCCCTTGACCAGTGGCCTTACTTTCCACCCTTCAACCCCCTAAATCTAACTCTAAACCATGACTCCTCCCAAGACCTGTGGTGGCCTTCACGAGCCGTCTAGTGGCTCCTGGGGAGCGTCTCAATTTGGCAAACTTCAAGGAGCATACTGCCAATCCTCCACGCCCCTCACCACGGCCCGTGGTCCCCACCACGAGGCGTCATAGTGGTCGTGGGAGGTGACGTAGCCTTGTTAGCTACTACCTAAGGTCTACGGGCACCATCATGACTCGTAATTCCCTTCATGATGCGTGTGGCCTTAATGGAGGGTGCCAAGGCTAAATCCTAGGTTCGTAACCTCTCTCTTGGACCCTTGCTTAGGCTACTAGGTTCCGAGGTGTTACATTATCTCCCCCTTGGGAACATTCGTCCTCGAATGGAAATCTATACACCTCTTGAAAGAAAAGACTCAATACTAGCAGCCCATCATGCATGCAATCTCATCTAAATGCATAAGTCAAGGAGGAAACATCAACTCCAAGCTAAACATACTCAATGCCCCTATAAGGAAGGTAGGAACTACATATAGCAACACAATATGCGTGAAATTTCACAATTTCTCATGTTCAAGGAGGAACTACCATCTCCAAGCTAAAAGCATGCTTAACACAATCTCATAGAGCCTATATGCAAACTATACTCAAAACATATATCCAAGGAAGAATTCTCAACTCCAAGCTTAGGCATGTTCATCAATTCATCTCATGAAGTCTATAGGCAACTCATACTCAATGCACTACAACATGAGGACAATCAATCACATAAACTCATTTTCTTTCAAAACATAAGTTTTTTATGAACATGCATGACATAAGGAAATCATGGGAATATCTAAAACACACATGACTTCAAACAAGGAATAAACCATGAGGAACTCATTACCTCAAGCTACAGAAGGAGTAGAAGGAAAAATATGAGGATATCAGGATATTATATCGGCCTCGGCCTCCCAAGTAGCTCCCTCAACTAAATGATTCCTCCACAATACTTTCACAGAAGCAACTTCTTAACTTGCCGGTCTAAAATCTCAACTGGTACTTCCTCATAAGAAAGATTTTCATCAACTCCCAAACCCTCTAAGGGAAATATGGATGTCGGATCTCCAACACACTTTTTCAACATAGAGACATGGAAAACCGGATGCACCGATGCCAACTCATTAGAAAAATCTAATTCATAAGAAACCTTACTAACACATCTCAAGATCTTATATGGGCCTACAAAATGGGGACTAAGCTTCCCTTTCTTATCAAACCTCATTACACCCTTTATGGGCGAGATTTTCAAGTAAACCCAATCATGCACATCAAACTCAAGATCTCTTCTTCTAACATCGGCATAGGACTTTTGTTGACTTTGGGCTATTCTCAACCACTCTGTAATAAGTCAGACTTTATCCATAGCCTCATGAACTAACTCTGGTCCTATCAAGGCAACTTCAACCACCTCAAACCAACCTATGTGAGATCTACACCTCCTACCATAAAGAGCCTCAAATGGAGCCATACCAATACTATAGTGGTAGCTATTATTATAAGCAAACTCAATCAATGGAAAATGATCATCCCAATTTCCTTTGAAATTGATGACACGTGCTCTCAAGATATCTTCCGAAGTTTGGATAGTTCACTCTGCTTGCCCATCAGTTTGTGGATGTAAAGTCGTGCCAAGCTTAACTTTAGTGCCAAGACCCTTTTGGAAGGATTTTCAAAATTGAGAAGTAAACTGAGTACCTCTATCGGAGATAATGGACAAGGGCACTCCATGCAACCTTACCATCTCCCTCATATACAACTTAGCATAATCTTCCACCGAATAAGAAATCTTGATGGGAATGAAATGAGCTGATTTTGTTATTCGGTTTACTATTATCCAAATTGAATCATGTTATCACCGGGTACGTGGAAAACCTACTATGAAGTCCATATTCAAATCTTCCCACTTCCAAGTAGGAATACTAATATCTTGGGATAAACCTCCCAGTTTTTTATGCTCAACTTTCACTTGTTGGCAATTTGGACACTTAGCCATAAATCCAGCAATATCCTTCTTCATTTCATTCCACCAATAGACTTCCCGCAAATCACGGTACATCTTAGTGGCTCCTGGGTGAATGGAATACCGAGAACTATGGGCTTCTGAAAAGATCTGTTCCCTTAAGTCATCAACAGTCGGAACACAACCGACCTTGATATCTAAGAACACCATCTCCCCCTTGGTAGAAAGCCTCAACGGACTTTCTAAGTACCACTTGTTTTAATTCTACCAGAATTGGATCAAGACCTTGCTTGGCCTTACATCCATCACAAAAGACGATTCTGACCCATTGTGAACCATAACACCACCTTTGGTGGAATCAACTAACTGAACTCTTAATCGGGCCAATCTATGTACAACTCGTACCTATTCCATTTTATCTTCTTCTATATGGGAAACACTACCCATTGATAATCGGTTAAGAGCATCCGTTACTACATTCGCCTTACCGGAGTGATAGAGAACACTCATATCATAATCTTTCAATAACTCAAGCCACCTTCTTTGACAAAGATTCAGATCTTTCTGTTTAAACACATATTGAAGACTCTTGTTGTCGGTAAACACATTGACATATACACCACACAAATAATGCCTCCAAATCTTTAAGGCAAAAACCACCACCACTAATTCAAGATCATGGGTAGGATAATTCTTCTCATGAACCTTAAGTTGCCTTGAAGCATAGGCGATAACTTTCCCATTTTGCTTAAGAACACATCCTAGCCCAATTCTCGAGGCATCACAATAAACAACAAAACCATCCGTCCCATCCGATAAAGTTAACACAAGAGCGGAAGTAAGTTTATCTTTCTATTCTTGAAAACTCTTTTCATAAGATTCGGACCATATGAACTTGGCCTTCTTTTGAGTCAAAGTTATCAATGGAGAGGCAATCATAGGAAACCCCTCAACATATCTTCTGTAATAACATGCTAAACCCAAGAAACTCCTAATGTCCGAAGGTGATAGAGGTCTAGGCCAACTCTTGACCGCATCCGTCTTCTTAGGATCCACCTCAATACCCTTACTTGAAACAATATGACCAAGAAAAGCTACAGACATTAGCCAAAGTTCGCATTTGCTAAACTTTGCAAAGAGTTATTGTTCATTAAGGATTTGCAACATAATCCTCAAATGATTAATATGATCCTCCTCACTTATTGAATAGATCAAAATATCATCAATGAACACAATTACGAACATATCAAGGTATTGTCTAAACACCCTATTCATAAAATCCATAAATGTCGTTCGAGCATTAGTCAAGCCAAACGACATCACCAAAACCTCATAATGACCATACCAGGTTCTAAAAGATGTCTTCGGAATATCATCATTCTTCACCCTCAATTGGTGATAACCCGACCTAAGGTCAATCTTAGAGAAGTAACTCGCACCTTGGAGTTGGTCAAATAAATCATCTATCCTTGGAAGAGGATACTTATTCTTAATGGTCACCTTGTTCAATTGCCGGTAGTCAATACACATTCGGAGTGAACAATCTTTCTTCTTAACAAACAACACTGGAGCACCCCATGGAGAGATACTCGATCGGATGAAACCCTTATCCAACAAATTTTTCAATTGCTCCTTTAATCAATTAAGTTCTACCGGAGAAATTCTATAGGGAGGAATAGAAATAGGCTACGTATCTAGGGGAGAAGGTCAATACCAAAGTCTATTTCCTTTTTAGGAAGAATACCGGGTAAATTGATACACTCAAATTACACCTCCCTAAAGCAGTATAAGCAATCATTATCAAGTAAAGAACCCAACTTGTAGGTTGGGGTCGATCCCATGAGGAATATGGTTTAGACTTAAACTTAACTCACTATTTTATCTGTTTAGTCAACTTATTTCCGAGACAAGTAAGTAAAGGAGGGGGGATTTGTGAAACAAATAACTGATTGTTGTTTAAGTAACTAGTGAGCAAGATTCAAACATTATTGTTATCAATGAGAGAGAGAAACTAGGGCGTATGTGTTCCCCATAAGCTCTTAACGCGGTAATCCTAATAATAGTAATCATTTCCTAGTGCAAAGTTGGTAAGTTAGGTATCCCTAAGTGATTGGTCCTCCAAATAGGGAATTTCACCCCGCACATTTGTCTGACTACGTGTGTATAATTTACTAACCCTTACCTTTACCTCAGATTAGACATCACATCAATGTATGGCTTAGTTTTCACCCTCGCACCAATTGACATTAGACTATTAGATAGTATCACACTAATCTCTGTTGATAATTCTTTTCTTATTAACTACCTCCTTAGTCCGTCAAGTAGCAACAGGGCGAGTTCTAATGCGTGCACTCGTTAAAAAGACTTCTAAGCAAAAGAATTACCAATACATGCATCAACACTATTCAAGAATTACTTAGTTATTGTTCATACGTTGTTAATTACTCATGGTTCCCAAAACCCTAGTTGTGGATTTAGTTACTCATGCTTGAAAGAACACAATTCATATTTTTGTAAGGAGAATTCATGAACTTACGTTTAGAGTAGAAGAAACTTGTAATCTCCAATTGAATTTCAAAGCAAAAATCTTATAAACCGAAATCCGAATATCAAATTTCCAAAGTTTGCAAGTTGAATTCTGAAGAAAATATCAAGAACTAAAAGTAAACAATAGTATCTAACCTCCAAAAACGAGGTTTACATAACCTATTTATAGAAAAACATGTCCTAAATAAAAAGGACAAAAACTTAAGAAATAAACTTTATGGACACGGCTTTGATCGACGACTTTGACCTACGGACAGTGGGTCGACCTACGGTCCATAGGTCCCCTCCGTTGGTCAACACTTAGACTTTTTCTGCAAGTCCTGGAACCTTCAACTCCTAGTTCATCACTGACGGACGTGCAGGACGGACCGTACCTACGGTCTGTGGGTCCTCTTCTGTGGCTCTACACTTAGGATTTTCATCAGGTGCTGGACCTTTGACTCCTAGTTCATCTTCTACGGACATGCAGAACGAATCGTAGGTCGACCTACGGTCTGTAGGTTGCATCGTTATTCCACACTTGATCAGACTTCCCTGAAGCTCCTATCTACGCCCACCATCGACGGACCTTCATAGGACCTACGGTATGTAGATCCCTCCGTGGGTGGCCATTTCTACAGATTTTTAGCTGTCATCTCACTTTACCACGTTCAAGCCTATTTCATGCAAACATGATACAAATCACATTATTTCTAATACAAAATTGCCCTAGACACACAAAACTATTAAGTGAAATGTATTAAAAATATCGTAAATTCATGGTATGTCATAAATCATCTGGGAACACTTCCAGAAACTCATTTACAATGGGGACCGACTCAAGACTAGGGGTTTCGGAATCCATAACCGTCACCCTAACTAGATGGTACAAGAAACCCTTAGAAATCATCTTCCTAGGTTTAATATATGAAATAAATCAACCTTTCATCATAGAATTTCCCCCCTTCTACTCTAGGACAGGCTCATTCGGGGAATGAAACTTGACTAGATGAGTTCTACAATCAATAGAAGCATAACAAGAGTGCAACCAATCCATCCCAATGATGACATCAAAATCTAGCATATCAAGCTCTACCAAGTCAACAAGAGTAACTCTATGGAATAAGGTGACGGGACACTTTCTATAAACCCTCTCAGCCATCACAGAATCACCAACAAGAGTAGAGATAGAAAAAGGATCTAATAACACATCGGGAAGTACATTAAATCTCATAGCCATATATGGCGTCACAAAAGATAAGGTGGCACCGAGATCAAGTAAAGCATAAACATCTAGTGGGAAAAATTTCAACATACCGGTAACCACATCGGGAGAACCCTCTTGTTCACCTTGAGTCTGGAGTGCATAAAATCAGTTTTGCTTGGGAGCATTGGAACCCGAACCACTAGGAGGAGCTTTCTTTCCCTCTCTTCCCTTAGCCTTAATCATCGGAAAATCCCTCATTTTATGACCACTCTTTCCACAACTGAAAACACCATTGGTGCCGGCTAGACACTTATCCTCGTGCTTCTTGCCATACCTAGAAAAAGTAGGCAATACGGATCCAATACCATTTCCTCCTTGAGTTTTTGGGTTATAAATCCTTTCATTGTTATACCTTGGAGGAACATTAGAAGAACCTTGCCCGGAGAACTTTTGTCAAAACCTTGAATGACCACATCCACTGAACCTAGAGTATGAAAAGTTGCCATCATCCGTTCTTGCCCTCTTTGTTTCCATACACCTCTCCTTAAGCTTTTCCTCTTCAATCTGTTGGGAATGGCCCATGAGACAAGAAATATCCATGTCATGGACAAGCATAGCCATACGACACTCTTTATATTCAGAAACACCCAAAACAAACTTGCTCATCCTTGCCCTAGAGTCGGCAACTATAGAAGGAGCATATTTTTACAATTGAGTGAACCTCAAAGCATATTCTTTCACACTCATGTTCCCTTGTCGGAGATTGATAAACTCAAGAAATTTTGCCTCCCTCATCTGAAAAGGAAAGAACCTATCAAGAAAAGCGGACATAAACCTTTCCCATTCTAGGGGACCCGCATCTACCGATCTTGCTTCCTTCCATTGGTTGAACCAAATTTGAGAAACCCCATTTTTGTTGATAAGCGACCAATTCCGCCTTTTCTACCAGAGTCACTCCCATAATAGTCAAGAACTTATTGACCTCGTCAATGAACTCTTGAGGATCTTCCTCAACCTTGGAACCATAGAATTCCAGAGGATTCATCCTTGTGAAGTCCCTCACTCTAGATGTTGTTGTACCCACACTTGGGTTCACGGGGTTCATAACTTCCCTATTGGCTTGGGCCGTCACAGCTTGAGCCAACACTTGAAAAGCCATCCTAAACTCCGCATTAGTCACTTGCTTGACCAAAGGGTCAATCGGAGCTTGAGGAGGAGCTCTTTGATCAACATTTTCTCCCTCGATCCTTCTAGCAAAAGCTCTTCGAGTAGTCATAACATGTAGACCATCGGGTAAGGAAGAAAGACCTTATAGAGTTAAACTCTATCGCACGACTTAGAGTAAAGAAAGAAGTAAAGTTTCCTAAGCATCTAATAGCCTCTCATTCATAAATGTGGCACGTTTCACACTTATGAACAATACTCTACTAGACGTGGTTGTGAGATATCCTAGAACCATTCTAAACTTTATGCTCTGATTACCAAGTTTGTCACTACCCAGGGGTACCCCCTAGATGTAACAAGGCGTACAAAACCCCGAGAGGCCTCATACAAGCCACATAGCATTCATAACATAAGATAATAGAAAATACGAGATTTTTAAAACAATTCAACATAATCAAAGTCTTTATAAAATCGAAGCGGAAGTGTAATACACTTTGTATCAAAAACCATCTACTACAAAATAATCCTTGGGACACAACCCATAAAACAATGTTTGAAACATAAAATGAAAGAACATAAGAGAAATGGTGGCCAAATCCTCGAATATGAGGACTCACCAATCTTCAAGACTTTTCTCTACGAAGATCATAGCCACGGAGATGAGAGTCGAGATCGTCGGACCCTACATTTGTATAAGAAATGTAGGCAAAAGTATGCGTTAGTACAAACATGTACTAAATATGATAGCTTGCATAAACATAAACATAAGCATAAGAGTTAGACAACATAAGTCATAAGCATAATCAACACAAGTGAATCTCATCTTAAACATACTTACGATAGTTCCTTGAAGTAACCTTGTCTCAACATAACTATGCTAAATTGGATGGAAAAGTAGTTTATTCTTAGTTGTTCTTATTATCCATGGAAGGCACGTCATCTTACCAATCCAAGCTAAGTCATTATCCATAAAAGGCACATCATCATGCCAATCCAAGCTATCTATGGAAGGCATTATCTTACCAATCCAAGCTACCATGAAAAGGTATCATATCACCAATCCAAGCTACCATGAAAAGGTATCATCTTACCAATTCAAGCTACCATGAAGAGGTATTATCTTACCAATTCAAGCTACCATGAAGAGGTATCATCTTACCAATTCAAGCTACCATGAAAAGGTATCATCTTACCAATTCAAGCTAGGTCTTATTATCATAACTCATAAGAATTAGATTCATTTTAGGTGAGAAAGTCTTTCAACCTAGAATTATTCAATGTGATATAGCTTTTTACATTCATACATAAGTAATTCATGTGAGAATTATCCCTTCTACAACAAAACATCTAAATTATCAATTCATAATAGAAGCTTTACTCTCAAAGCCCTACATCTCATAATCATCATATATGCCTAAATCTCAAGACAATTCTAATCATAAATCATCATATATGCTTCACTCTCAAAGCAATTCTAATGTTTCTTATCAATCCTATAAGAATACATCTAAGGCCCACATCCAAGCTACATTTTATGTCAAAATCCATAAGATAGCTCAAAAATGTGCGCAGAAACCTTGGGGGCCCCACTAAAGGTCTTTTTGAACTAAACTAGATATTTTGGAGACAACGAAATCATTAGAATTGCATTCTAAGGCCATTTAGCAAATGTCTTGACAAAACTCAACTGTTCAAGTTTTAAAAGCTCTAAAATATGAAAACTCACATAAAACCAAACAAATGACCAGGTGATCAAACTGTTAGTCCCAATAAATCATAAATGACATGGGATCACTATAAGAAAGCTCTAAACGCCTAGAAAAACACAATAACGATAAGTTTACCTAGAGGGTCAATACAATAAAATAATTCATATCTATTTGCTGTGGGTCATTTTGAGAGACAATATTATTTTTATCTTCTTCTAAATCCATAGTTTTTGGTTACCGCAACGAGGAGAAGATATGATGAAGAGTTTAAAGATAAGGATTGGAAAGAGACTTGACATATAAAGTCTTGTTAAAGAGAGAAAATAAAATTTTAAAATGAAAATAAAATTTTAAAATGAAAATAAAATTCTCTCAGTTCTTTGATAATTTCAACTCTGTCTTTTTTTTTTTTACTCTCCCTAGGTGCTCCCACCCCTTTTGCTCTCTTGGTGACTCGAACTCGCAAACTTCGAGTTGGAAGTGAGGGGTGCTTACCATCCGAGCAACTCCCTCTCGTCACTCTTTGTCCTTGATGTTGACATCCCTTTTGTTTAATTTTGTTTTATCTTCTGTTGACCTTTCCTCATTTCCTTCCTTATAAGGAAAGAGTAGGCTACTATCATTAAATGTCATACTAAATGTTAGCCATGTTGTATTATCGTCTTCTTTATCTTGTTTTTTTAAAAGAAAAGAAAAATGTAAAAATAAAATAATATCCCGTCATTGCAAAGAAAACTGACAAAACAAAAATAAAATAATATATTAGTAGCATAATATTCATAACTTAACAAAAGAAAATTAATAAAAAAATAAAAAGAAAATTAAATATAGTAGTAATAATATGAATTCTGACTTTATATTATCATTGTTTATTTACTACAAGTTGTACGTATCTTAAAAAGCCAAGTGGCTTCTAAAAAGACAAACACACTCACATGCATTTCCCTATATTACCATCTAGGCCCACACAATAAGATTGGGGCAGGCAAAGCTAAATCTTAAGGCACTAATAATAATTTAAAAAATAAATAAATCATCATATATACTTTTATTCAAAATCTATTTTTCTAATTTTTTTAGATGCGAAGTCATTAATTATCATTTTATAATCAATTTATTTTAGTAATTCCTTTTCAATTGATAATATAGCTAATTCATTCATTCTCTTTTGAGACAATGTTGATCTTAGATAAGAGTTTATCAATTTAGTTCCGAAAAACTTCTTTCAACTGAAGCAACGGCTACATGAATGGTTAACATTATTCTATAAGCAATATATGCATTTGGAAATGAATCAAGTCTTTTTATTTGATTGAGCATTTCCATTAGATCATTATCTTCTATTTATATTATTTCTCTTAACACTTTTAATTCAAAAAATAAATTTAAACCATATAATTATTATGTGTTAAAGAAAGTTTAATGTTAAGACAATATTTTAAAAAAAAAATTCTCATCCTCTAGTGATCTCAATTTTTTACCATTAAATAAGAAACCAAAATATTTTCATATGCTTCAAACTATTCAAAACAAGAATATATATACTATGAATTAAAAATATCAATAATAATAAGTTAACAAGAAAAAATTATCAAATAAAGTTAGAATAACAAAACCTAGCAAGAATTTGATAAGTTAATATAACAATATCGAAAGAGTTTTACGTTCCTTCAATGTAATGATTGCTTGTTGCATTTCTTGAGATTGTGAAGAAGACACTCAGCAAATTTTATTCTTTTGTACTTTGTAAGCAATAGTAAATCAAAAGATTTTGTAGGAGAGAGTTCAATATTGAGAATAAAAATAATAAAAAGGATGAATATAAGGTAAATAATAGTATAAGGTCAAATTCTTAGAGATAAATAAGGAAACACAATTTTCCACATAAGAAAATTATTTCCAAAAAATGTTTCATTCCCTTAGAAAAGTGGGAAAACTAACAATGTATCTTTTTTACTTCTTACACATTTTTGTTTTAAAATTTAAAAGTGCATATAATTATTTTTAATAATATGAATAAGTATTTTTCTAAAAAAAATAGGAGCCCCCAAAATATGGGATCCCAAGCAGTGGCTTTAGTAGCCTAGTGATTAAGATGATCCTGTTACCACCTAATTTATTATAAGAAGGATCATAAGTAGTTATTTGACACATTGACTTACTTTTATTATATTATTACTACTATATGCACGTTGCGCGGTCAGTTGATATACATAATCGTAAATCATTTATAAATAATTTAAAATTTAATTTATTATAAAATGATATTATAAAGTTTATACGAGGGAATGTAGCATTTCGCATTTTCACATGTTATAATATTATATTTATGAAAATAAATCAATATATAAGCTTAGTTTATTGTCTAAATTTGACAAACATAATTTTTAGCATTATTTAATTTATCTATTTTTCACATTAATCAAAATCATAAATACAGTAACACAATCCATATTATCCTGTTGTTAGAATAAGGAAGATATAAGAAAATTTAATCGTTTGGGTAAAAAATAAAATGTAACTAAGAAAAGATCTACGATTAAATCAATTTTGAATAACACATTGAACGGATAATGATATAAAAGAAAAATAATTCTATAACGTTTAATTTTTATTGCAATATAAATTCATTAAGAAGATAGTAAAAAATAAATTATTGCAAATAATCGGTTATCAAAATATTAGGAAATATATTTTTGTAATTATTGTTATCATTGGGTGGAAATAATCAATTTTAATGTCATTTTTTTCTCTAAATTCATCATCACCGTATGTAATAATACATCATAATGCTTTTGCTTAATGTCAGTGCTAAGTAGATAACTTTGTTCAATAAAAGTAGGGAAAAAGGATAAATATACCCCCGAACTATCACAAATGGTATGTTAATACCCTTCGTTATACTTTAAGGTTGTATATACCCTTAAAACTAACGGATGGACACGTGGCTTCATCTCAACAATTTACCCGATTTTATTTATTTATTACCTAAAATTAAAAAAACCCACCCATGACCCAAATTAAAACACCATGACATTTTAAATTAAAATAAAAATAAAGAGCCCTCCTCCATTAAAACATAACCCAAAACCTTTTAAATCAAACAAAACACGAAATTGTTCTTCAATACATCTTCATTTGAAGCTCTTTTTCAAATCTCATTAATAAAACACAGTAGCTTGTTATTTCATTGACAAACAAGAGACCCATTTTAATTTGTTGTTCAAATCGATTTGTTGTTGAATGCGGTTGGAAATACTATCACCATTGATGGACGAAACTTCAAGTTTAAAAGTGGGTCTTTAATTGAATAAAAAAATTCGAATTTAAATTGATTTGTTGTTGTTGAAAGGGGTTGGAAATACTACCACCATTGATGGACAAAGCTTCAAGAAAAGTGGGTTTGCAATCAAATAAGAAAATTTTAACTTAAATTAATTAGTTGCTGTTGAAACGGGTTAAAAATACTACCACCATTGACGGATAAAGCTTCAAGCTTTAAATTGAACTTGCAATTGAATAAAAAAATTTGAGCTCAAATTGCTTTGTTGTGGTTAAACGGGTTCAAATATATTCTTGAAATAGATTTTGATGAAATGAACCAAGT
>JAJOOS010021826.1:0-13563 GCA_029582725.1 Solanum chiquidenum
CCCCCCCCCCCCCCCCCCCCCCCCCCCGCGGGGGGAGGGGCGTAAAAATTAAATTTAAAATATTTTTTAAAAGTATTTTTTTTTTGGGGTGTAGGGTGTAGGGGTGGTAGGGTTGGGTGAGGCAAAAAAAAATCTTAAAATTTGAAATATTTTTCCAAAATAAGTTTTAAATTTATTTATTTTTTGTTTGGGGATGGGGTGGGATGGTTTGGGGGTAGAGACAAAAATATATTTGAAAGTTATAAAATATTTAAAAAAAAATTTAGGTGGGGGGTCGGGTACTGGGTATGGGTAGGGTAAGAAACAAAATTAAAGGATGAAGTAAAGTTTTGGAAAATGTTTTCCTTAGTTTTGGAAGGGAAGTTATTTTCCTTAAATTTGAGGAAAATGAGTTAATTTGAAAAATATTTTCCAAACATTTAAATCAATCAAACATGGGAAAATTGGAAACATACCAAACACACCTTTAATCACAAAGTTGAGAGGTATATTAGATCGTTTTCCCTTCAACTTTAGATCTTATCTTTAAAATAATGATGCACCCGTCTTCTTGAAATCTTGAATTCACCTCTTGATATATTATACAATTAAGATGATTCATATTTGCTACAAATCTAGCTCGTGATTTATTTGTTAATTATTACGCTATAAGCTCTTTACAAGCCCACCTGCGTCAAATTAATCACAACAACAGTGAAGATATTATTTAGCATAAACCATACAAGGTAGATGCAAAGATCAACATGAAGAAACCTTTGCATAAAAAACATACTAAGACATTAAAGAAATTGAATTACACATCGTATCCATCCAAAACACATACACACACAAAAAACAAAAATAAAAATAAGAATAAAAAGGAGACCAACTGAGGAAATATTAATAGTAGTTCAGTATGTCAAATATTCAGAGAGAACAAAATGCCATCACTTGTTCAACAAAGAGTGCACTTGTAAGAGGCCCGAATGACAAATATATATGTAATAAATGATAATTGAATTATTTTAGATAAGGAACTTTGATTAAATAAATATTTATTTTAGAAAAGGAATTTTGATCAAATAAATAAATCTCGCAGTTGATTTATCAATTATGCAATTGATTTTTATAAATAGTTTCGTCATTCTTATCCAGCACAAAGGTAAAGTGAGACTGACAAAATATATGTAATTGTTGTTATTGTCTATTGATTTTGATTGTGATTATGAAGATTTAATTGATATTGTTTCCACACAAATTACGGTGGATACCACAGTAAATTTTTTGAAAATCAAATGTATTCTGAGCAGGGCGGATCTATGTGGACGGGTGGGGTGCCACGGCATCCAATTGATCTCGGAAAAAACTTTATATATATATATATATATGTATATATGTAAAGTACTTCAATGTATATTAAAGTTGCTCAATTGGCAAAGGAGAGAGTTTGCCACACGCCCAATGCAAGTTCAATCCTTGCTGGCGCATTTATTTTTTGGCTTGCTTTTTCTTATCTTTTTTGTCTTTTTTATTAACTAGTAAACTGAACCGCGCTTCGCGCGTTATATTAGTATTTCAAAAATTAAATTGAACAAATAATATTTTACTTAGACCCGCAACTTTTTCTTTTATATATCAACAAATGATACCAAAAAATGAAATAAATCATCAAAATAAGGTGAAACACCATAAAAATAATCAGAAGAAAAGATAATTATTTTTTTGAATTGGATTTGCTCGTAAAAATAAAAACAAATAACATTATTTACTTTTTTAAATCTATGTCCGAACATCTACTTAAAAGATATAAAGGTCATTTTAGGGATGCTGAAATTGTAAATGGACTTTGCATATTTAAAATCTCATCTCGAATGAAAAAAATTGTAATAATAATATTTCGCATCTACTTTACTCGTTACGTTCTTTCTTTCCCTTATTTGCTATCACATCAATTGCTCATTAAATCTTATTTTAAACACTATGTAACCCATAAAAAATACCATTACATGCTATTCAAAATCGATATTTAAAAACAAACAAAGTGAGTAATGACCTAATGTAAAACTCAAAAGGAAAAAGGAAATATTAGCAAAGAATTGACACCGTAATAACCTTTAAAAATTATAGAATTTCAATATAATTTTCAAATGTTTTTTTTCCCACACAGGTTTTGAGATTTTAAATATAAGGGGGTGTTTGTATTGAATTGTTTTAAGTAGCTTATAAGTTAAAGGATATATAAAAGTCATAAGTTGGGAACACTCAATTTTTGACTTTTAACTTTAAAAAAATAAAATAATTAAAGCACTTTTTGTATTTCCCAAACGTGTTCAAAGTTCTTTTTAAAAAAAACATAAAAAGCGAAAACCACTTAATATATATATATTGAAATTATAGTTTATAGCATCTAAATTATCTTCTATATTTTTTTCATATTGTGCAATAATTTGTACAATTTTTTCTTTTAGATCATAATCTAACTTTTTAATTATCATTAAAATGGTTATAAGATCTTCATATCCTATGTACCATAAATGTTCTAGCCTGTTTTGCATGATAATTATTATTTACTTGGCTTTGATATCAATATTTTGTGATGTTTCTAACAGGGTTGCGGATAAATATGCTGCAGGACATGATTGATACAACATGATTGATGATGTTTATGCAGTAAAGAGAGGATTACTTTTTAATATGCTCTCAGCATGTTTATACTCAAAATATTCCTCTATTCTAAGCATTTTCATTTCATAGATGGCTTCTATGAGTTTAGTACTTCTTAGACTAGTCCTAAGAACAATTAGAAAAATTACAGATTTGTAACATGAGTTATATTCAAGAATACACTTGCGAATTTGAAGAATATTACTACAAAATATTTGATAGTGGTAAAGAAATGTTACCATATTTAGAAAAATACTATAAAAAATTACCAGGCTTTTGGGCCAAATATTTCAGAGAAGAATACGAAAAAGAAAATGTTAAAGGAGATACTCTAGGACAAAGAATATCTTTCCTAAACAATAAACTTGGTCAATTATGTATGTCCCACAACATACAAAGAAAAGCCAAAAGAATTAATACACAAATTTACTGTCTAGATACATCAGCAGCTACTCAATGGGGATGCAGCATTGCAAAACCTTATAAAAAGAAAAGGAAATTTAAGAAAAGTCTTATTAAAAAGAAAAACTTTTCGAAAAACGATTATATACCAAAGAAAAGATACTATAAAAAGAAACATGATTTTAAACAATCGAAACCGGCTGATAAATACAAATGCTACAATTGTGGAGAAGAAGGCCACAAAAGTTATGAATGTAACAAAAGAAGAGTGAAAATCTCAAAAATAGACCGAATAGATATTGACTCTAATTTAGAATCAATAAAATCTATGGGAAGTGAAGACTTCTTTGAAGAAATATATGAAGAATATTCAACAAGTTCAGAAGAATCTGAATAAAATGAATAACATAATTCAAGAAAAAGAAAAATCAGTTCAAATTTTAGAAACTGAAGAAGATCACAAAGGATATGCTCTAAGAGCTACCTTTGATGGAGAAATATTCAGAAAAATCCAAGGATTAAAATTAAATCTAAGAACAGAAGATACTCTGTTTAATAAAAAGAATATTTGCAAGAGACAAAATTTCCTACCATGAGTATCAGGAAATAGAAAAGGTAATAGAAATTACACAAACAACAGGAAAACATAAACTCAACCTGTTAACAAAATCTATGATAGATCAAATCCTTAGAAAAATTCCTGAAAAAAAATTGAATTATGTTCATTTAGGAGGAATTCAAATATTAGTCAAATCGACTTTTAAAGAAGGAATCAATTGTCCAATAGTTATTAATCTTTCGGATGAAAGGTTCATAAATGCAAGAGAAGGAAATCTAGGTATAGTAGAAGGAAATTTAGCTTATACAAAACTCCTTTTTACTTATTATCCTAGGTATTGTATATCACTCAAAGACGCTGACTTTAATGATGCGTTGAGTTTACACTTTCAAATAAAAAGAAAAGATCTTTTTTAAACCAGGAAATCATATAATGAGTATTTACTATCAAGCTCTTTATACGGTTACTAATTCAAACTACGGAAAAGTTTATAAATATAAAGAAACAATCGAAATTGATAGAGAATGCTCAGGGATAGCAAGAATTGTTGAAGCAGAAATTCAACAAGCACAAATTCCAGATGAATACGAAATTCAGTTTGGAAAAACACAAGAAATAGGAAGCTCTAGCAATCACAGACTTTCGCTAGATTATGGAAATAATTCCATACGAAAAAGTATATCTAATAGATATCCAAAAACTATTCTTGAAGGATTTACTAAAATAAAAGGTAGAATTTTCAATGGAACAGAATGGAAAAATCAAAATATCTTAATACAAACAGGAGCAACTGCTAATCATGTAAAAGGTATTCTAATAGATGGATTACCAATCCACGAAGGTACCAAATATACTTATCAAACGTTTGAAGGAAACGAATTTAGTTGTAAAAACATGGTAAATTTACCAATACAACTAGATACAATAAGAATAACAATACCATGTTATGTCACAAATCACGAAAGTGATCAAGAACTCATTCTAGGAAATTTATTTCTTAATAATCTACAAGATTATAGTATAGGAAAAAATGGAATAGAAATGACCTATAAAAACGAAACTTGTTGTATACCAAGAATGTAGATGCCAAAAGAAACATCTTTTAAAGTTTCGGTATTCATAGAAATTACATTCTATGATACAAAAATAACAACTTGTTGTCAGATAGACAATGGGTCAGAAGCTAGTTTAGCTAAATCATTTCTAGTCAATAACTGTGATGAAAATAAGTCTAAAATCTCAATGATCGGAATCACAGGAGATAAGGAAAGACTCACAAAGTCTAAAGAAAAGGTAGAAATAATTTTAGGATAAAAAATTGTTTCTATAAATAAATTATTTCCCTATGATAAATTAGAAACTGATTTATTATTAGGAAATGATTTTCTACAACAATTTCAGGATTATCATCAAACACTTTATATGATAAGCCTTAAAAATCCTTGCGGATACTTTATAAAAATTCCAAGGAAACAAAATCCATATAATCTTGAAAAAGATAATGGAAATTATAAAAGAAAATACTTAGAAAATCTAAGAAAAATCACTTGTAAATGTCTTAATCTTGAAAAAATTAAGGAAAATTTACAGAAATCATATGGAGAAAATTCATTAGAAAAATGAGAACAAAATCATGAAAGGGCCATTTTAACATTAAAAGACCCTAGCATTATTATTAGAGTTAAACCCATGCTCTACAACGAAGAAGATAAAATTGAATTCAGAATTCAAATCAAAGAATTACTAAACCTAAAATTAATAAGGATGAGTAAAAGCCCTCACAGTAGCCCAGCATTTATGGTTAGAAACCATGCTGAAATAAAGAGAGGAAAAGCTCGTATGGTTATAAACTATAAAGAACTTAACAAAAATTGTTTATTTGATGGATATTTTATCCCAAACAAAAACAATTTAATAAACCTGGCTAAAGGAAAAATTTATTTTTCGAAATTCGACTGTAAAAGCGGATTTTGGGAAATAAAATTATCTGATGATTCTATTCAGTTAACGGCATTTAGCACTCCTAATGGACAGTATGGGTGGATAGTTATGCCTTTTGGGTTAAAAAACGCCCCTCAAATATTTCAGAGAAAAATGGATAAAATATTCTCAGAAAAAGAATTTCTAATTGTCTACATAGACGACATACTAATATGTTCAAAAACATATGAAGAACATCTGAAACATCTAAAAGAATTTTCAGAAATTTATTTAAAAAATGGAATTGTTTTAAGTCAGAAGAAAGCTGACATAAACAAAAATGAAATAGAATTCTTAGGAATGATTATTTCAAAAAACGGAATAGAACTCCAAGCACACATCTCACAAAAGATTGTAGATTTTCCTGACAAACTAACTACAAAATAAGAAATACAAAAGTTTTTAGGTTGTTTGAATTACGCAAGAGAATTCATTCCAGATTTAGCAAAAAAAAAGAAATATCTTACAAAAACTAATCAGAAAATCCAATAGACTTGGATGGACAGAAGAACATACACAGTGTGTTAAAAAATTAAAAAAAGAATGTGCAAAGCTACCAAAACTTAGATTACCAGAAGAAAGCGATAATCTAATATTACAAACAGACGCATCTGATTATCATTGGGGAGAATTATTGCAAACCGATCTAAATGAAATGTGCAGGTATACTAGCGGTACCTTTAATGACGCAGAAACAAGATATTCAACAAACGAAAAAGAACTATTAGCCATAGTCAGAGAAATTAGAAAATTCTCTACTTTTCTTTTGCCCAAGCAATTCATTATTAGAACTGATAATACACAAGTGTCAGGACTAATATTTAACAAGCTTCCTTCGGAACCGCAGTACAGAAGATTGCATCGATGGCAAGTATTGTTATCTTTTTATTCTTTTACAATAGAATATTTTAAAAGATGTGACAACTTTTTTGCAGATTTTATATCAAGAAACGTCCAATATGAACAACCAGACAAAGATCCTAGTAAATAGGATATATGAAAAAATGGAGACTGTGGATGAGTCCATAGATAATAAGAGCCAAAGGCTATTCAAAATCAGAGATGATCTATCAAAACTTTCAAAACAAGCCTGGATTTTGCAATCAGAAATAAATCAACTCAGCATTACCCAAGCTGAAAGCATGAGAGAGTTTTTACTCCTATGTGAACATTTGGACACTTATCCCAAAAGAAGTTCAATTAATCTAAAAGGGATTAACAAAGTGGCAGGAGATGTCCCACTAGCACATAGTGCCAAAAACATCTCAACGGTAATTTCGGATATGCCATCAAAGCCGAACAAAGTGGCAGGAGATGTCCTATTAGCACATAGTGCCAAAAACATCTCAATGGTAAGTTCGGACATGCCGATATCTTCAAAAAATGAAGGTAAAAGCCGAACAAATGAAGCTTCTTCTTCTAAGAAGAAATAAGCTCAGCAATAGCTGAAAAATCCTCTGGGAAACCAGAAAAAATTACTAACAAAGTTCCTACAGGAACGAAAGTGTTTTCTTCTTTTCAGGTTGGAAAACAGAATCCCAAGGAAGAAGAATATCTTAAGTTTACTAAAGATATTTACAACCTCCCAGCAGAAAGTGGAGAAACATATGGAGTATTAGGAACAACTAGTTTATTTCCTAGAATCTCTATATTTCCCAATGGATCAGCAGGGTTCACTGCTCAATTATTTTGAATATGGATATTTAGATCGAGTTTATGCCAAACCAGATCTAAAGGAAATATCACAACTACCAGCTCAATTGGTAACATCCATAAAACAAAATGCTGAAGGAGAAGGAGTTTACTGCCGATTTTTTAGCATTGCCATGGAAGCAAGAGACCTTCAAACATATTTTCCGACAATAAATTATATTACAATGGAAAAATTGAAAATTTTTAATGTCAAAGCAACCGAAATTGACAAAAAATTACCCCATTTAAACAAAAAATGGATTCAGACAAGAAGAGCATTAGGAATTAAAGCCTTATACTTTATTCTTAAAAGATTCTTTGAAGAAGACTATCAAGTATTAAGCCAAGACGCTACTTGGATGTTATTATCCAAAGGAAAAACAAAGTCCAAAATCTTAAGGGATACTCTTTTAAGTTTTGAGACACACAAGTTAGAAGCCACCGACGAAACCTGGAAAATGGTGTGCAAATTTCTTAAGCACAAACATATAATTGAAGACTGATGTAAGCACTTACGTCAGTAAATAAAGAATGACGTAAGCGATTACGTCTTGAAGATAATGACTAAAAGAAGAATTTTTCTTTTTAGTCAAAAAGAAAAGGCACAATTGTCGGCCACAACAAAAAAGAATTTCTTATCGCATCTACTTTACCTACCCATTAAGGAAGGACTGAAGAGCAATATGTAAGAAGTTTATTTTGTAAAAGGTCCCTCCTTGAAACTATAAAAGGAGAGGAACTTCAACATTGAGAGGCAGACTAAATTTTCTGTAAGCAACACTTAGAGAAAAATGTTAGGTACCTCAAAGAGCGAGTAGTAACTTCTCCCGTCTGGGAAAAGTATTTCTTATGTTGTGAGTATGTATTATATAGTTTGTTTGTAAAAATATCTATATGGAATAAAAAGTTGGTTTTTATATCCGTCTTCTCAAAAACCATAAATAGTCTTAAGTGAAGGTTGCGATCTTCCGCCTGAAGGAAGAACAGTAAGAAAGTAGCCAGAGACTGAGGTCGTTAGGGTGAAAAACTGTTCATGGCCTAAGGGAGAACTACTGAAGTAGTGATAAAGACTGTTCATCGAATAAAGAGAAGAAAGGTATACACGCACACTTTATATACCATATTGATGTTTTTAGAATATAAACTATCAAGTACTATACTTATAACTTAGAAATACTTAGTACCAATAGGGATCAAGACATTATATATCCACCATTATGTCAAAATGTGCATTATATTCATATAATCATGCTTAAACGCATATGTATGTTAAGTCGAAAGCATATTCATGCAATATATATCTATCTTGATTAATTAAGATGAAAAATTGTTCTTATCCTACTGCATGTAGAACAAAAAATATTCAATTCTATTTGCACATAGCAAGAAGAAAAGCATGGAAACATATGATAGCCATACATCATATAGATAATGCAATTCCAGACATGGAACACGCATATCTTAGAACTAGTCTAAGAAGTACTAAACTCATAGAAGCCATCTATGAAATGAAAATGTTTAGAATAGAGGAATATTTTGAGTATAAACATGCTGAGAGCATATTAAAAAGTAATCCTCTCTTTACTGCATAAACATCATCAATCATGTTGTATCAATCATGTCCTATAGCATATTTATCCGCAACCCTGTTAGAAACAACACAAAATATTGGACTTTTCTTAAATTTCCTTTTCTTTTTATAAGGTTTTTCAATGCTGCATCCCCATTGAGTAGCTGTTGTTGTATCTAGATAGTAAATTTGTGTATTAATTCTTTTGGCTTTTCTTTGTATGTTGTGGGACATACATAATTGACCAAGTTTATTGTTTAGGAAATATATTCTTTGTCCTAGAGTATCTCCTTTAACATTTTCTTTTTCGTATTTTTCTCTGAAATATTTGGCCCAAAAGCCTGGTAATTTTTTATAGTATTTTTTTAAATATGGTAACATTTCTTTACCACTATCAAATATTTTGTAGTAATATTCTTCGAATTCGCAAGTGTATTCTTGAATATAACTCATTTTACAAATCTGTAATTTTTCTAATTGTTCTTTGGCAATGGTTCTTAATTTTTCTCTATTATCGATTGGGCTTCCTTGGCCTCCAAAAAATTCATTGGATATATATTGTTTTAGATTTGTTATTCCTTCTTGAAGAGAATTTTTTAATCCTTCTATGGTGTTATTTTTTATGATTTTTTCTGCATCTTCGGTTAATCCCGAAAATTAGTCATTTACTTTTCCTACGAAAGTGTTTATCATTATTACATATTTTTCCTCTTCTGTGTACATTCCTTTTCCTAGTAAGAAAAATAAGAGTATTTTCTGAGCCCATAAGTCTAGGCTTGTTTCAGGATCTCTTTTGCAATCAAGATCTAGAAACTGGGTACCTATATCTCCTGTTTGGAGTTTGTTAGGCATGAATTTGGATCTATTATTTATTATGATATTGCTTTATAAAGTCTTTATTTTTTTTGGCTTTATCTGCAAAATTCTTTTCTAGATATTCTGGATCAATTTCTTCTTTAATTTTTGAACTTTCACCTTCAAATTTTCCTTGGGGTCCTCCGATATCCCCTTTGTTCATAAGTACTTTAATATTTTCTTCTGAAATATTTAAGTCTTCTAATGTAAAAACTAGTTCGTCTAGTTCATTCATCTTTTATATTTTCTAAATTTGTTTTTAAATTGATTTCTTCTTCAGATTTATCAATTTCTACAATTTCTTCAGAATTGTTATTATTTTTTTCTAAAAATTCTTGGATAAGTTGTTCATCCATACTTCCTTTTTGATAGAAATTTTTACTAGCTAATTTTTTTGCTAATAATTTTTTTATGTAATTTTGACTTACTTTTTTGTCAAATTTTTCTGTTTTTTCTATCATACTGATTATTTTTTCAGGAATATTTTCTTTTAAAGAAATATAGATAGATAGATAGAGAGAGAGAGAGAGAGAGAGAGAGAGAGAAAATGGTACTTATGAGGAAAGAAACATTTATAGCATTAATTTTCGAAATTGTGTTTTAGTTAATTCTAACAAATAAATATGAATGTTGAACTAAGAAGAGTGTTATGTTACTTTTTTATTTTAGATTTATTATTATTATTATTATTAATATATATTATTATTATTATTATATATTATATAATAATGATATTATATAAATATTATTCAAAATTTTAAAAAAAATGCAAAGCAAATTCTGTAAAATTATTTTTTGCAATTCTTATTAAGTTATAATAACATATTTCTAGGAATAAAAATATAAAAGGAAAGGAAAAAACAACAAAAGAAAGAAATGAAAATAAGTGATGTAAGGAAATAATATAAATAAAATTAATGATGAGATTAAGCGAAGGAAGTAAAATAAATTAATAGCAATAATGATCATAGGAATTATATATGGTTATTTTTTATATTTTATAAAATTTTAATGTAAATTTTTCAGTCTTTAAAAAATAGGAAAAATGTAATTAAAATAAAATAAATATCGATGCATAATTTTATTTTAGCTTTATTATTATTATTATATATTATGTAATAATGATAGTGTATAATATTATTAAAATAAAAATAAAAAAAGGCAAAGCAAATTTTGTAAAATTACTTTTTGCAATTCTTATTAAGTTATAATAACATATTTCTAGGAATAAAAAAATAAAAGGAAAGGAAAAAAAATAAAACAAAGAAAGGAAAATAAGTGATTTAAGGAAATAATATAAATAATATTAATGATGAAATTAAGGGAAGGAGGTGCAAGAAATTAATAGCACTAATGATCATAGGAATTATATATGGTTATTTTTTATATTTTATAAAAATTTAATGTAAATTTTTCAGTCTTTAAAAATTAGAAAAAGTGTAATTAAAATAAAATAAATATTGATGCATAAATGTTTTTTAAATAGTAACTTCATTTTTGAGCAATTATTTTAATAAAAATGTGTAAAATAATTTCAAAAAAATTGATATAAATAAATAAATATCAATGCTAGACTAAGAAGGGTGTTATCCCATTTTTTATTTTAGATATTATTACATATAAATATAAATCATTAGCAAGAGAAATGATCTAAAATGTATGACATATCAAATTCTATATATATATATATATATATAAAAAGTTATCATAACTAATTTCTTGAAATAAATATATATTAAATTTTGTTTAGCAATTCTTATTAAGTTATAATAACATATTTTTAGGAATAAATAAATAACAAAAAAATAGAAAAGAAAACAAAGTGATTTAAGAAAATGATATAAATGACATTAATAATGAGAGTAAGGGAAGAAAGTAAAAGAAGTTAATAGCACTAATGGTCAAAATTATTACATTTATTGTCCAAAATTTTCATATTCTTTATTGAAAATCAAAACTCATCCACATATTGATATATGAAATCATTGATATTCGCTTTTAACTTCTTCATTTTTATGTAGTGTTTGACTTACATAATTTATTCAGTTTCTATACAAAATTGATATTTGAGCTCACTTGTGTATTTATTATTTCTAATTTTTAATGTAATTTTTTTACGAAATATCAATTTTTATGCCTTTCATATGAAAGTTTTGTGTTTTTCGTATGCCGGAGGGATGTGAAAAAGATACTTTCGAAGTAATTCTGCTATTTCGAATATTCCATAAGTTTTTAGATATTCGCGAAGAGATCATAAAAACATTAAATATTATTTTTGAATGATCTCAAATATCTCATAAATTATTAGATATTTATAAAGATTAAAATCTCAAATATCCTATAACTTTTGACTATTCACAGAGAAATCATAAAAATATCAATATCGTCTTTCTTAAAGAAATTTTGAATATCTCATAAATTTTTAGGATATTCATAAAAAGATCAAGAAGATTTAAAATCAAAGGATAAACAACTTTGTAACTATAATATTTATCAATAAATTTTTATTTCTTCATAAATAAATATAAGAAAACGGTCGTAATTGGGGCAAAAGGGCGATAACACTAAAAGTCTGACATGACACTTCTCTTTGGCCAGGATTATCATTTATATATTTTGTCAATTTTTTGAATTTTCCCCATAATTTATTCTTTTAAAAAAACAAAAAAATATGCAGATTTAAATTTTCTCTTTCTTCATTATTACTACACTATTTATATCTTCCTAAGATTCCTCCCTTTTCTTCTTTATTTTGCGTTTTTTTTCTCACCAAAATAATTGTGCTTTTAATTCCCTCCTTTTCCTTCTTCATTTTACGTTTTTTTTCTTACCAAATTAAAATTTTCAGAAAATACCTACACACTTACATTTTCTCTTTCCTCATTAATATTATACTATTTATATCTTTCTAAAATTCTTTCTTTTAACTTCTTTATTTAATTTTAAAAACATTTACAAATATAATTGTAATTAAACTATAACAAACGTATTTGTTATTTATATATGCATAAATAAATAAAATCGGATATAGGCCAAGTTATATTTATCTCTTTTTTCTCTTTTTTTTCTATTTTTTCACAATTAATTATTTTAAAAACTCTTAAACTATTATAAACGTAATTGTTATTTATATATACAAAAATAAATAAAATAAGATATAGACAAAGTTATATTTATCTCTTTTTCCTCTTCTTCGTTGTTTTTTGATTTTTTTCTATTTTTTCACAATTAATTTATTTTAAAAAAAACTCATTTTTATAACTCACACCTCTACATTTATAAATGATACTCATTTAATTATATTAATAAAATACTCATAATTATCTAATCTTTCATATTTATTAATTTCATTATTTAATTTTGCATGTCTAAAAATATGGGAGAAAAAAATATTTACTTATTTTATTTTTAATTTTATTTTTAAAAAATTATTCAACTCAATCAACTTTTCACCTCCCACTATAATTGTCTTCTTTATTATAGATTTTAATGTATATGCATGTATTCACCCCCTTCAATTTTTATAATTCTTAATTAATTTTATTAATGTAGAGTAATAATATATTAAAAGATGGGAGATGAAAAGACAAAAATAAACATATATATCTTTCACTACCAAACTATGCTACCAGACTATGTATATATGAATCAACCATTTTAGTTGAGTTGTTCAATCTTTTAAATTTAGGAAAAATGTCATTAAAATAGAATAACTATCGACGCATAATTATTTTTGGAAGAGTAACTTCTTTTTTTGTGCAATTATTTTAATAAAAATGTATTTAAAATATCAAAATAATTGATATAAATAAATAAATATCAAATGCTAGACTAAGAATGATGTCATCACATTATATAAATT
>JAJOOS010021827.1:0-11072 GCA_029582725.1 Solanum chiquidenum
TCCTCCTCCTCCTCCTCCTCCTCCTCCTCCTCCTCCTCCTCCTCCTCCTCCTCCTCCTCCTCCTCCTCCTCCTCCTTCTTCTTCTTCTTCTTCTTCTTCTTCTTCTTCTTCTTCTTCTTCTTCTTCTTCTTCTTCTTCTTCTTCTTCTTCTTCTTCTTCTTTCGAGTGAGAGAATATTTGGGAGAGAATTGAGTTTCTTTTTGGTAAGTTGAGAGAATGACTTAAATCGCTTAACTTAGGGGTATAAAGTATTTATATAGGTGGTCTAGATTAGGGTCACACGACCCCACTTAATACTAATTAAAATTAGAAAACCCCAAAGTGCCCCTAAATTTAACCACCCAACTACCCCATTTTTCCCCAACCATGACACCACGCTGACGGGCCGTGGGTGGAACCACAGTCCGTACTAGTCAACCATGGTTGGGACTCTGGGGTCGGTAGCGAAGGGCTTTAACCACGACCCCAAACCATGAGGCATGGACCTATCCACGGGGTGCGGGTCCTGCCCATGGTAACTTTCTTAGGCAGATTTAAAGCTGCCCACCTATGGGGCGTGGGTCCAACCATGGGGTGTGGGTTGCCTCGTGGATGACACTTGGAACTCTAAAGCATGCTAAACTTCCCTCTCAAGGCTACGGGGTGTTACAATATCTCCCCCTTGGAATCATTCATCCTCGAATGACGTTCTAGGCATGTATTAAGGTCACGACCTTAGACTAGCAACCCATCATGCTTACAACTCATCTAAATGCACACAGCCAATGGAGGAGCTTCATATGCAAGCTAAACATGTCTCATGCAACATATGGAAGTAGGAACTTCATCTATCAACCCATAATGTATGAAATCCAACATCTACTCATGTTCAAGGAGGAACTACTATCTCTGAGCTAAATCATGCCCAACATAATCGCATGCAGTTCATATGCAGTTCAATCTCAAAAGGCATATCTAAGCATGTCCATCAACTCATCTCAAGAAGTCTATAGGCAACTCCACTCAATGCACTACAACATGAGGAACCAATTCACATAAGCCATTTCTTTCAAAACTTAAGCTATTTCATGAACATGCATATAAAGAAATCATGGTAATACATAAAACACACATGAATTCCCATCTTATACCATAACACTACTCTTGGTAGAGTCTACTAACTGAACAACATTACCACTCACTCATAAAGACCATGTCAGGTCCTGAAAGCCATTTTTGGGACATCATCATCTTTCACCCTCATATGGTGCTAGTCCGACCTAAGGTCAATCTTAACAAAGTAACTAACTATTTGAAGTTGGTCAACATTTTCACCTTTCTCCCTCACCTTAACTAGGTGGTACCTGCAACCCTCAAAGTTAATCTTTAAGACTAGGCATAATCCAAACTTAGGGCATATACCTCCCCCCGCTTCCACTCTCGGATAGATAGGCTCATTAGGGAACTAACAATTGACTATACGGGTTCTACAATAACATAGGAACATGATAGGAGTGCAACCAACACATCATAAAAATGACATCAAAATCTAACAAAGCATAAGCAATCAATTAAGAAGCTATCAACATATCGGGATCCGCATCGGTGTAATGACCCGAGCCTATGCCCTGGAAGTTACACGGCGTACTTGACCCTAAAGGGGTCTCGTACAAGTCTCTTAGCATTCATAACATTCGATACATAGAACTAGTGTGGAATTTAAAACTTTCTTTAAATCCATACAATCCAAAACATTATAAAAACATTTGAAACAACGGAGGTCTATCATCTCACATGGCCATCTAAAAATAATGTCTTGGACAAAAGTAGGGACACGACCCTTTACAATAAAAAAATCTAACATATGTCTATTACATGAAAGAAAATAAATATCTAAATACTTATCCTCGATCTATGAGGACATACCACTTAGTCTGGGAGGAATATCAATCCAAGGTTCAACTAAAGAGAAAGCAACTCACTTTCCGAAACCTACACTTATAGTAAAATAAGAGAAATATGGGTTAGAACACAAAAATGTACTAAGTATGATGACGATGCAAAAACATGCTTTTAAACGGATATTTTGGTTGGAAACCATGCATTATAAACATTTTAGAAATATCATGTACATTTGTATAAGAGACATAAAATACAAGTATAATCATCATACAAGTCATAATCATCACATTTAAACATTCACCTTAAGTAACCCTAAGCTACACTTGTGCAATGTAAGGATAACATCCCATACTACTATCCCTACTAAGTGCCACTTTGAGGCCATGCACCTTAGATGAACTTGCCAATTCACACTTAACTTCAAACAATACTCATGCATAAAGAACACATTCATTTCATAAGTCATGACAAGGGAAAATAACTCATAATACACCCCAAGTATAGCATGCATCATTACATTAGACATTTAAGTCAACATTCTATATTAGTTTCATTAAGAGTACTTTCATTCATTAATCATTAAGACATTAGAGAACTCACTATAGCCCTTCAGATCTTACTCGTTGAATGCATGGATAGCATCTCATACTACCACCCACACTTCATAGAACTTCTCAAGAAACCATAATGCACATCTCACATGATGGGAATAGGCATTAACCAACATAGACCAAGACAGCTAACCATCGAATCCGGAGTCATATAGCCCCACGCTGTAACGAGGTGGTTTACATTCCTAAGGTAAGACGGTAACATTTTAGCGTAGGTCGAAACCACTAGCTAATATCCTATGTGGGTGCATAGTTATAGGATAGGAAATTGTTCATGGGAACCCTAGCCTAACAGTGGGAGAGTTTCCAACTTACCCTATCCACTGGGTGCTTAGCCTCAATTCCCATAGAGTACTTCATTTTCATTTACATTAATGTACTTGAGAGGGCTACCAAGATTAGGTCTGCCAACCCAGGTACATTACTCAAGAAAAGTCCACCACCATTAGGTCTATCAATTCAAGGTACATTAAGGATAGCTCATTGACTTTTACAGAAGGTGCCCTCAACATTAGGCCTACCGATACAACGTTCATCATTTCACACATGAAAGGGCTACCAACATTAGGTGTACTTATTCAAGGTTTATCATCACATTAGTTTCTAGACTCATCATGAAGGGTTACAACTAATAAGTCTACCGGTTCAAGATATAGCTTTGAATACTTCATCATTCATTTATTAAAGGAATTCCATTGGCCTATCGATTCATATTTATCAAAGCAAGACACATTCGTTAGTCATTTATGAAAGGAATTCCATAAGCCTATCGATTCATGACATGATATTGCAGTCAAAGTCACATTCATCAATACAAGAAAATGATGCCTTAAGCCTACCAATTCAAGATACATCAATCCACATTACTTTCATATATAAAAGAAAAGGATGCATAAGCCTACCAATTCAAAATATAGCTTCATATTATATAAACCCTTCACATTCTATCATCACATACATGCGTTTCAAATTGAGAAATAACCTTTCAATAATAACACAATTACATTCAAGTCATGATCGTAGTAGCTTCATTAGATTCTCCTTCATATACAAGACATCATGATAATACTCAATTCCTCATAGTATGCCCTTCAAGGCCATGAATCTCAAATGATCAACACACCAACAATTTAGTACAATTAAGGATGGGTAGTGATACAATTCAATAATCTAAATCAATTTAGACAAATTCCATTCACATGCTTTCATAATCAACAAACTCACTTCATAAAGGCACATTATAGGAATTGAGGAAATCTATGGGTTCATAGAGTATTTTCATCATAAATAATCAATTAAACACTAACACATTCATAATTTATCATGAATAACCATTTGAAAACGTTTGAAGAAGGAACCCACGAGTTAGAGTAAAACCCTAGGTTGAGAAAATTGAAAACTTTGAAAACTAACTTTGAATGGACTCTAGGGGTGAAAGTTACCCCTAGATGAAGGATCACTATACCTTGCTTGTGAATCCCCAAGAAATTTGAGGAAGAACACCTTGAATCCACAAACCCTAGCTCCCACTTCTTCTTCTTCTTCTTTGGGAACTTCTACGGAGAGAATTTTTGGAAGGAGAAACTCATTTGTTTTGATTTGGGTTTTGGATAAATAAGGAGTAAATGACTTGTTTTAAGACTTAAAACTATATATACTAGTGATATAAAACAATTTTAAGCAACCCCACATATTAATTAATTAAAACGAAATTAGTTAAACACCGTTAACTAAGGCAGCCCCGTCAAGGACCACGCCCACTTTGACAAGTCGTGAGGGGCACCACGGCTCATGGTGGTGCCCTTTCTCCCTTGACCAGTGTGCCTCTCCACCTTGCCAATCCCACAAGGGATTAAGGGAAGACCACGAGACCTCCCACGTTCCGTGGTCAAGACCACGAGTCGTGGTGATGGTCGTGGTCATGGAGGCAGTAGCTTGGCCAAGTTGCCTTGCTTCCCATGTAACCAAGTGATCTTCACGGCCACTTATATGAAACGTCAAGGGCACCATAACTCGTGGTGGTGCCCGTGGTCTTTGATGTAGTAGCCTCCTCAACTTTGCACAACTACCTCAAGGCCAAGGGGTCTTCACGGACACCTTCACGAACAGCGGTCAAGACCACTGGTCGTGAAGGTGGTCGTGACCCCTGGCAGTGTTTGGTCAAGGGTTGGGAAGCCTTGGATTTTGGCTAGGCTTTTCCCTCCTGGCCTTGGCACATTCCCTTGCAACCCCATACCAAACCTAAAAAGGGTCCTTCAATTATGGAGTCTAACACGTACCTTGACGTTGACCCTCACAATTAGGCTCTAGTTCAACCTATCATTTTCCGAGTCGTTACATTATCCCTCTCTTAGAAACATTCATCTTCGAATGACACTTTAAACACATTAAGGGATAACGACTCAAGACTAGACGCCCATAATGCATGTAACATCATAAACAATGCACAAAATTATAGGAGGAAACATCAACACCATATCAATAAGCTCAATGCATCACAAGAAAGTAGGAACTACATCTACGAACTAATTATGCTCCAAAACATCAACATTTCTCATTTTGTTGGAGGAATTTCCTTCTCCAACTCACATCAAGCTCATTACATTATCATAAGGCAATTATGCAACTTTTATCAACAACACATTTAAGCAACTCATTATAGATGCTCATCTACATGAGGAACACATAAATCAAAAAACTCATTTTCTCATTCAACATATATTTCATCAAAACCTGCACGACATAAAGAGATCATGGAAACACATTTTCACACATGACTCCAAAACATGAACAAGCTACAAGGAACTCTTGGTCTCAAGCTTGAATCAGAAGAGAAGAAAGAGATAAGGATATCAGAACTCTTACTATTCAACATACCATCTCCCCCCCTAAGGGTAAACTCATTCTAAGGAAAACATGGAAATAACATTGGAACCTCAATACAACATTTACAACTATAAGAAATCATCACTTATCGGTGCCTTCATCCGAAAGAGCTTCTTTTTCATCTCTAGCCCGAAGTGCATAAAAACGACTATTCTTTGTAGCATAAGGATCCGAACCACTAAGAGAAGCCTATTCTGCCTCCCTTCCTTTGGCCGCAAGAGTAGGCCAATTTCTCACTTGGTGATCATTCTACCAACAATCATAGCACCCATTAGTATCGGCTAGGCAGTTTCCAAAATGCTTCTTTCCACAAGTACTGCAAGTAGTTTTAGAAAATGAAGACCCACCACTTTTGTCTTGGTTAACCTTAGGAGTCCTTGAAGAATCTTGGTTTGGAGCTCACATTTTTAACCATGGTTGACCTTGCTCACCTGGCCTAGACCTCTTCAACTCCCTATTCTTGCTCTTAAGTTTGGATTCCTCAATAGATTGAGCATACACCATGAGTCTAGAAATTATCATATCATCATGGAGAATTGACGTACGACAATCCTCCTCAACTAGGTCGGATACTCCCATAACAAAGTGACTCATCTCGTCCCTAGGGTTTGACACAAAAGATGGGGCATACGTAGACAATTAGGTAAATTTCAAAGAGTACTCTTGTACATTCATGTTACCTTGCCTAAGATTGATAAACTCCTCCATCTTAATCTCCATTTTCTCACGTAGAAAGAACCTACCAAGGAATGAACTCCTTGAACAATTCCAAATCTATAGGCCTCACTCCCGCCAGCATATTTCTCTTCCATTGAGAGAACCAATTTGGGTCACATCCTTAAATTGATAGGCGGCAAGTTCCGCTTTGTCAATAGAAGTCACCCCGATAGCATTAACTACCTTATACATCTCATCCAAAAATTCTTGGGGATCCTCTTCCACCTTGGAACCAAGAAATACTAGAGCATTAATCCTCACTAAGTCTCTCAACCTAGAAGCCATAGTACTCACATTGGGGTTCACATTAGCCTCAACACCCCTAGTAGCTTGAGCCGTCATGGATTGTGCTTGAGTAGTTATGGCTTGAGCCATCATCAAAAGAGTCGACCTAACTTTCTAATTGGTCAAGGCAAGGGGATCCACTGAAACTTGATTTCCTTGATTGCCTAGAGGAACTTGGTCACCTTGAGGACCTTGGGGAGGAACTCCGTCATTCATAATCTCCTCTTGCATCCTTCTTGGGTTCGCCCTTGTATTCATATCCTATAAACACAAGAGAAGGGTTAGGAAAAGGACACTTATAGAGCTTACTCTAAGGCACAACTTCAAGAATAATGAAAGAAGTGTAACTTCCTAACGTTCTATAGCCTCTCACTCATAGATGTGTCGCTACTCACACCAATGATCAAGACTCTACTAGACGTGGCTTGTGCGACATCAATCCTAAAAATCATTTCCAAAATCTTATCCTCTCATACCAAGTTTGTAACGACCTGAGCCTATGCCCTGGAAGTTACATGACATACTTGACCCCGAAGGGGTCTCGTACAAGTCTCTTAGCATTCATAACAGTCGATACGTAGATATAGTGCGGAATTTAAACTTTCTTTAAATATATACAATCCAAAACTTTATAAAAACTTTTCAAAACAACGGAATTTTGTCATATAACATGACCATCTAAAAACAATATCTTTGACAAAAGTAGGGACACGGCCCTTTAGAAACAAAAAATTAACATATGTCTATTACATGAAAGAAAAAAAACATCTAAACACTCGTCCTCAATCTATGAGGACATACCACTTAGTCTTGGAGGAATCTCAATCCAAGCTTCAACTAAAGAGAAAGAAACTCACTTGCCGGAACCTACACTTGTAGTAAAATAAGAGAAATATGGGTTAGCACACAGAAATCTACTAAGTATGATGACCATGCAAAAACGTGCTTTTAAACAGACATTTTGGTTGGAAACCATGCATTATGCCACTTTTTAGAAATGTCATGTACATTTGTATAAGAGACATAAAATACAAGTATAATCATCATACAAGTCATAATCATCACATTTAAACATTCAACTTAAGTAACCCTAAGCTACACTTGTGCAATGTAAGGATAGCATCCCATACTACTATCCCAACTAGGTCCCACTTAGAGGCCATGCACCTTAGATGAACTTACCAATTCACACTTAACTTCAAACAATACTCATGCATAAGGAACATATTCATTTCATAAGTCATGACAACGGAGAATAACTTAAAATACAACCCAAGTATAGCATGCATCATTACATTAGACATTTAAGTCAACATTCTATATTAGCTTCATTAAGAGTACTTTCATTCATTAGTCATTAAGACATTACAGAACTCATTATAGCCATATCAAAGCCTACTTATGCAATGCATGGATAGCATCCCATACTACCACCCACACTTCATAGAACTTCTCAAGAAACCACAATGCACATATCAGATGATGGGAATAGGCATTAACCAACATAGACCGTGACAGCTAACTGTGGAATCTGGTGTCATATAGCCCCACACCGTAACGAGGTGGTTTACTTTCCTAAGGGAGGACCGATAACATTTTAGCGTAGGTCTAAACCACTAGCTAATATCCTATGTGGGCACATTGTTATGGCATAGGAAGATGTTCATTGGAACCCTAGCCTAACAGTGGGACAATTTACATCTTACCCTATCCACTCGGTGCTTAGCCTCAATTCCCATAGAGTACTTCATTTTCATTTACATTAATGTACTTGAGAGGGCTACCAAGATTAGGTCTGCCGACCCAAGTACATTACTCAAAAAATGTCCACCACCATTAGGTCTATCGATTCAACGTACATTAAGGATAGCTCATTGACTTTCATAGAAGGTTGCTTTCAACATTGGTCCTACCGATACAATGTTTATCATTTCACACATGAAAGGGCTACCAACATTAGGTGAACCTATTCAAGTTTTATCATCACATTAGTTTCTAGACTCATCATGAAGTGTTACCAACAATAGGTCTACCGGTTCAAGACATAGCCTAGAATACTTAATCATTCATTTATTAAAGTAATGTCATTGTCCTATCGAATCATATTCATCAAGTCAATACACATCCATTATTCATTTATGAAAGGAATGCGATAAGCCTATCGATTCATGACATGATATTGCATTCAAGGTCACATTCATCAGTACAAGAAAAGGATGCATAAGCCTACCAAATTCAAAATATAGCTTCACATTATATCAACACATACATGAGTCTCAAATTGAGAAATATCCTTTCAATAATAACACAATTACATTCAAGTCATGATCGTATTAGCTTCATTAGATTCACCTTCATATACAATACATCATGATAATACTCAATTCCTCATACTATGCCCTTCAAGGCCATGAATCTCAAATAATCAACACACCAACAATTTACTACAATTAAGGCATAGATAGTTATACAATTCAATAACCTAAAGAAATTTAGACAAATTCCTTTCACATGCTTTCATAATCAACAAATTCACTTCATAAAGGCACAATTTAGGAATTGAGGAAATTTATGAGATCCCCAAGAGTTTTTGGATGAGATGTATAAGGTAGTTAATACTATGAGGGTGACTTCTATTGAGAAAGTGGAACTTGTCGCCTATGAATTTAAGGATGTGGCCCAAATTTGGTACTCTCAATGGAAGAGCAATAGGCCGGTGGGAGCGAGGCCTATAGATTAGGAATTGTTCAAGGAGTTCATTCCTTGGTAGGTTCTTTCCCCGTGAGAAAAGAGAGGTTAAGATGGAGGAGTTCATCTATCTTAGGTAAGGTAACATGAATGTGCAAGAGTACTCTTTGAAATTTATCCAATTGTCTAAGTATGCCCTATATTTTGTCTAAAACCCTAGGGACGAGATGAGTCGCTTTGTTACGGGAGTATCCGACCTAGTTAAGGAGGATTGTCATACGGCAATGCTCCATGATGATATGAACATTTCTAGACTCATGGTGTATGCTCAATCTATTGAGGAATCAAAACTTAAGAGGAAGAATACGGAGTTGAAGAGGTCTAGGCACGATGAACAAGGTCAACCAAGGTTCAAAAAGAGAGCTCCAAACCAAGATTCTTCAAGGACTCTCGAGGTTAACCAAGACCAAAGTGATGGGTCTTCATTTTATAAACCTACTTGCACTACTAGTGGAAAGAAGCATTTTGGGAAGTGCCTAGCCGGTACTAATGGGTGCTATGGTTGTCGGAAGAATGATCACCAAGTGAGAAATTATCCTACTCTTTCGGCAAAAGGAAGGGAGGCCATACAAGCTTCTCATAGTGGCTCGGATCCTTATGCTACAAAGAATAGTCGTTTGTATGTACTTCGGGTTAGAGATGGCAAAGAAGCTCTTCCGGATAAAGGCACCGGTAAGTGATGATTTCTTATAGTTTTAAATGTTGTATTGAGGTTCCTATGTTATTTCCATGTTTTCCTTAGAATGAGTTTACCCTTAGAGGGGGAGATGGTATGTTGAATAGTAAGAGTTCCGATATCCTTATCTCTTTCTTCTCTTTTGATTCAAGCTTGAGACCAAGAGTTCCTTGTAGCTTGTTCATGTTTTGGAGTTATGTGTGAAAATGTTTCCATGATCTCCTTATGTCATGCATGTTTTGATGAAATATATGTTGAATGAGAAAATGAGCTTTTTGATTTATGTGTTCCTCATGTTGATGAGCATCCATAATATGTTGCTTAAATGTGTAGTTGAGAAAAGTTGCATAATTTCCTTATGATAATGTAAATTATGTGAGTTGGAGAAGGAAATTCCTCCAACAAAATGAGAAATGTTGATGTTTTGGTGCATAATGAGTTCGTACATGTAGTTCCTACTTTCTTGTGTTGCATTGAGCTTATTGATGTGGGGTTGATGTTTCCTGCTATTATTTTATGCAGTGTTTATGATGTTACATGCATGATGGGATGCTAGTCTTGAATCGTTATCCCTTAATGTGTTTAAAGTGTCATTCGAGGATGAATGTTCCTAAGGGGGGAATGTAATGACTCGGAGAATGATAGGTTGAACTAGAGCCTAATCGTGAGGGTCAACGTCAAGGTACGTGTTAGACTCTCTATTGAAGGACCTTTTTTAGGTTTGGTATGGGGTTGCAAGGGCATGTGCCAAGGAAAGGAGGGAAAATCCTAGCCAAAAGCCAAGGCTTCCCAACCCTTGACCAAACATTGCCAAGGTTCACGACCAGTGGTCTTTACCACAGTCCGTGAAGGGGTCCGTGAAGACCCCTTGGCCTAGAGGGAGTTGTGCAAAGTTGAGGAGGCTACTGCCTCAAAGGCCACGGGAACTACCACGAGCCATGGTGCCCTAGACGGTCCGTATAAGTGGTCGTGAAGATCACTTGGTTGCATGGGAAGCAAGGAAACTTGGCCAAGCTACTGCCTCCATGACCGCGACCATCACCACGACTCGTGATCTTGACCATGGATTGTGGGAGGTCTTGTGGTCTTCCCTTAGGCCCTTGTGGGCTTGGAAAGGTGGATATGTGTCACGACCCGGGAGCACCCCCTAGTCGTAACCGGCGTACTCGACCTCGAAGAGGTCTAATACAAGCCTCTTAGCATTCATTCATCGCATAGACACTAAAACCATAAGGAATTTAAAACTTTCTTTACCAAGAAAGCATTTC
>JAJOOS010021830.1:0-11287 GCA_029582725.1 Solanum chiquidenum
AAATTATTCATATATTAAAAATAGCATAGTTACTATAATACTCTATTACTTTTGGTTATTATCTTACAAGTTACAATCCCACACGTAAATTAAAAAAAATTAGACTATAGTTAATTTATGTAGGGTACAAAATGTAATAACTAAACTTTGAATGACTAATTCTTGCATAATCAAAATTTTGCTTTTCTAATATTTGCATAAGCAACCAAACAGCCCCTTAGTCCTTTAAGGGGTTGTCGGTTTGTGGACTACGTTATTTCAAGATTATAATTTTTGGATTAGTTTATCCAAACTATGAAATTGATAATGATATTGGAATGAGATAGATATCCAGGATTGCACCAAAGATATGGTTTAGTGGTCAATGGAGTGGTTGAGAATCATGAAATCTCATATTCAAAATTCAACGAATACAAAAGACACTGGGTGATTCTTTCTATCTGTTTTAAGTTTGATGATTAGAGCTACCTGATACCTATTACTGATGAAAAATGACAGTATCTAATGAAACTAGTTGAGATATAAGTTTGAAATTGAATCTAAATTTTATTTAATTAAAAAAAAAATTAAATTTTAAACTATCGCAAACTTAATCCTTAAATATTCTACTTAGTTCATGAACCAAATGAACCCTAATAATTGTTTTTTTTGTGATAGTCAATATATATGTCCCTATGTCACTTCAGTCACGTTTCTTATTACCTAACTTGACAAAAAAATAAATTTTCAAATTTGCTAGTCAATACGTCTTTCCATTTTTACGATTGACTAGTCTTCTTCTCCTACATTATTTCACATATTTTTCTTTAAATATATTTAAAATTTGATGATTAAAAAAAATCATATTTATTCATGTACTTTCAAGATTATTTTTTTTATTAAATGTATTTTTATCACATTATTTTGATACATTTATTTCTATCATCCAATTTTAGGCACATATTTATTTTTGAACAGATTAATTCTCATATCTCCATCTTTATTAGTATCTTGCATGACTTTTATGTGGACATATTTTTATCTCAATTAAAATTTCCCACCAATATAATTCTTCATTTTCTTCTACTTGATTCAATATAGCCACCTAACCCAACTAACACAATAAACCCGTATTGGGTCGTTTAGAAGATTTATATGGAACAGAAATTTTAGTTGAGATAAAAATATAATATATTCATATAAACGCTACATAAAATAATAAAGGTCAATTTTACTTTATATTGACATATGTAATATTTTGAATACCCTTATGACCAATGACGAACTGTAACATAGTGACACAAGTATACTAAATTTATGTGACGCTCATATTCGAATCATTGAAATTTCTAGCTAATCCATTAGGCGGAGGTGTAAATATAATTTTCAACGTAGAGGAATAAATATGATCATTTTTCGTTTGAAGTTGGGAATTTATTCTCCCTTAGTGACGTGAGGCAATATTACACGAAATTAACCAATGAAAATTAAGGCATTGAGCTAATTCCATAGCATGAAAATATGTTAGTGATGGTTACATTGTATATTCTTTTTTCTATCCCATTTTTTTTTTGTTTTTTTGCAAATGTCAGTTATTTAATGGTATTCATATTATTGAGTATACTTTGACAAGTTTGATATAACACGATATATCACTTTTAGACATGATTAATACATAATAATGATTGAACAGGAAAGAAAAAAAATCATTGGTAGAGGATTCGTGAAGGAGATACATACCAATATCCAAAAATGTAATTTAATAACACAAATTTTAAAAATAAATCGACTTATATTTTGAAACGTTAATTTATTATGTAGGTGTTGAGAGGGGGGCGCAGAAGAATATTTATCAAAGGTATATTTTTCAGCTTGTTCTAATTCTAATTGTTTATAAGTATAACGGAGAGAGAAGAATGAAATAGGAAGATGGAAGAAGGCTTGACTCGTGATATAACAAATGTGTTCATTTTCCATCTCATTAGGGGTGGAAAACGAATCGTCATGATTTCAAGGTGATAAAACCCTTTCAATTTTAGTTGGGAAAGAGATCGAAGTTTGAACTGTTCATTATATTTTTATGGGTATAGCAGATAATGTTCTTCTAAAATACAGTAATTACTTTCTATGTTACAAGTTTAACATGTACAATTCAAATAGGTAATGAGGAGAGAGTAAATCTTTAAATAGAATTTCACTCATGGTATCTCAATCAAGTTAGTAATTAGTTATTATTGTGAATTGTCCAATTTTTTATAAAGTTAGTATGTATCGACTTTTAGTTAAAAAATTTAAACGGGAGATTTATATGAATAATAATTTTTTTATGATCTTACATAAATACAAGATATTGTTTTGTGTTTTGCCTATGGGGGTGTTAAATATGACTTCAAAAATTGATGATCAGTTCAATCCAATCAAAGTTTTATAGGTTATGCATAAGATAATTTTATATTAGCCTGGTTTTAACCTAACTCAGCATAACTTATTTTTAGAGTGATTATGGATTTTCTTATAAATAGACTAAAAATGATCATTGCAAATAAACCATGAATTACTTTATGTATATTATTTTAGTGATTTAGGTGATTTTTTTATTTCGTTTTGATCTAGTTATAGGAAATCTAATTTTTTTTGGAGAACAGTGATTGAGAAATTTTGTGACTATTTCCAAAAAAGTATATCCTTAGTACTATTTCCGTCCATTTTTAATTGTCATGATTTCCCTTTTTAGAGTCAAACGATAAGAACTTTGACTAACATTTTATGATGTATTTTTTTATCATATTGATATGCAAAAAATTGTAATTTATAGTACTTTTCGTATAGTTTTTGAATATCTAATTTTTTTTATTTAAAATATCAAATTAATGTAATCTAATTTCACTTTAAAAATTAGTCAAATTGACTTTCGAAAAGCACAACATGACAATTAAAAGTGAACGGAATGAGCATTAGAAATGATTTAACCACAAAAATAGTTTTGAAAAACAAGTTAACCTACATTTTAAGAAGTTTTAAAAGATCTTTTTGCCAAACTATTGAGCATCGCCTATTTCAATATATCATTGGGTCCATATTGATCCTCTTGGAGACCCATACCTTTTTTATCCAACTTCTTTCAAGAAAATTGCTTGGTTGTATGCAGAGGCGTATCTAGAAGGGGTGTCGTGGGTTCACGTGAACCCATGCTCCCCTCTCTAGATCATGTGTAGTAGTGTTCTATTTTTAAAAAAATATTTAAATATAGATGTGTGAACCCATGTTCAAAGTATATTATATAATAATGCGATGATGATTGGGTGCACCTTTCTAAGTAAGGATATAAATTTAATCTTATATCTATCTTGTCTCTATGAGTAACACCTTTCTAAGTGGTTATCGGTTACACTTTTAACGTTTCAGCTAATTTTACTTTGGTTTTTTTCCTTTAATCTTTCAAAATTTTCAAGTGTGTTACATTGAAAATTCCTAAAAAATTTAACATTGTAAATTTTTTATTTAATTAAATCAAATGTGTATATTAAAATTTAAAACTACTAGTATTATACATTTTGAACCTATAATTTTTAAAATTCAATGGTTCATATACAAACTAAAAGTCAAATTGATCAAATTTATATAAATATATTTTTTCGTAATCGTGCACCCATCTAGCCGAAATCCTGGATACGCCTCTGGTTGTATGAGTGAGATTGTGTCATGATCTAATCCATCGGGCCGTGCGGGCACCCACTCTAACACCTAAGTAGGAAAATCCTCATATCTCAATAGTTAAAACATGTAGAAAATTAACGAAAAACAGAGATAAATGAAATCATAGTGTTTTCATAAATAAAACTTTTAAACAATTTAGAGTTAAAATTTGTAAAGTAACTAACACCCCCAAAGATCTAGTCTAAACAAGTACAAGAGCTACTAAGAGTACGAACTGAATATAATTAATAAAAGACACAGCTCCCACCATGTGGAAGGAAAAGTAGAAGTTGCTAGAGAATTCTTCATCTTCATCTAGTGAAATATCACTAACCTGCATCCAGATTATGTCAACAAGACATAGCAAGAATAGTATCAGTACAAACCACACATACTGGTAAGCATCATCGGTCAACCCGACGCCCACCAGATAACATAAGAAAACAACTAGTAAGATCATGTAATAAAACCCTTCGCTTCTTCACCTTTACCCTTTCTCGAAATACCTTCAAATCACGTTAGAACTCTAACTACTAACCACCTTCTCGGTCAACCTACTTACTAGGTTCTTTATCATAGCCTAACCATTCTAACACATAGAAAAGTCCCCAAATACCACTACAACCATTCCAACTAACCTCTCACGTCATACCATTACTTCCTATTCATATTACCAGTCATGGCCACATATTACATTACGTCAAACTTTCTAACCACTAACCACAAGTCCCTTTCTCCAAAGTGAAATCCACCTAAGCACTTACATCACGTACACTACCCCATCACTTCTCGCCCTTACAACACACGGACAACCCTTGCTCTCAATTATTATGACCTTTGAACCCTTGGCCTTCCCAATTCATTCGACAACACGATAGAGCTAAATGTGGGGTTATGGTGGTGACGTGTGTCATACATGGTATAGAGCTAAATGGGGGGGCATAAATTATTTTGGAGTGGAAGATGTTTTACCGCGGCAACAAAAAGGCTTTCTTCCTACCGGGATTCATCACCGCGCTGTGCAAATGGGCGGGGGTACCACTTCTTGACGCCGATGAGGTACTTCCTATGGATCCCCGCCTTCACCCTATTTTGGTTAGGTCAGGCACTACTTCCAGGAGTAAGAGAAGGAGAACGGGCAGGGCTAGCAGCGTTAAGACGGTTGTGGATTCGGACGACGAGGCCTCACTCTCAGGTGCATGGGTCGAGGAGGATCTGGCGGCCGTCCGGAGGAGGTTGAGGAGTGCCTTTGTTGACTTCACCGTGGTTCCACCCAGCACTTCCCTAGAGGTCGAGATGCTCCGCCGTGAGCTACGCCAGGAGAGGAGGAAGGGTATGGTGAGAGATCATCTGATGGTCCGGATATGAAAGGTTGTGATGATCATGTTCACCTGCGTCGCTCTAGGACAGGAGGTTCCCCGAGTCGAAAAGGGATATTTCCAGCATTTCACTTTCATGGATGAGGCCGTGAATGGCCTTGTACCCCCGGATGATCTAGACTCTGATGTGGAAATCTCCAGTCCCAGAGTCTTTCATTTGGTTTTTTCGCCCGCCTTGGGTTGTAATTTGGACAAACTAATTTTCTCTTTATTTTTGTACGCACATGGATCCTAGTTTTTGCTGTCTGATACAACCGATATTTATTTACTAAGGTTATGACTCGTTGTTCTACTGCTGAGTACTGATTAAATTGCAGAGATTAATACATATACAATTTAGGGTCTGAATATGTGCCTGGAAAAAAAATAAAGGAGATAGGCTGAGATTCTGTCTCGTCCTGTCCCGCTTTGGCGGGAGAAATCCCACACTGGCGACCTCGCCTTGGCGGGAAAATTCCTCCCCAACGGCCCTGATGGGAACAAAACTCCTGCCAACCATTTTTCCAAGTTCTTCTCTTTTCTAAATCTCCCTTAGATTCCCTAACTATAACTAGACATACTAAATAATCCCCTTTAGCTAGTATAATTGTTGCCTACCCAATGTCCTCAAATGCTTATGTTATCTCAATATCTAATGAAAACGCTTAAGTTTCAGGTATTTGAAGTTTTAGTGGAAGCATGAACACTTAGGTGCAAAAAGGAACAAAAAGGATGAAAAGGACGAAAAAGTTGAAGCCTGAGCATCGCCAAGCATGCTTAGTGAATCGCCGAAGGAACACATTTCGCCCTTTGTTCCAGTACGCGAATCCCTGAAGGAAGTGGATCAAAAAGGTAATGAAAATGAGCAGTTGACGCTTCGCCGATCAGTTCCGCAAAGCAGTACTATACCGCCCAATGGTCCAGAATGAAGAGACATTGTAGGCAAAGCACAAAGGCGGTGAACAAGAAAAAGGGTGAATCGCCCAGGTATTCGGCGATCGCTACTAACCTCGCCGAACGGTCCGCCACAACACTATTTTATGAAGCTTATAAATACTAAACTCTCTACTTATTTTTAAGCGTGTGGAACATTAGAGTAAACAAATATTATTGTAATTTTTGCTTTAGCTTTCATATTTTCTCTCAAGTTTGGAGAGGGTTTTGTGGGAGACTTGAAGAAATGAGTTCATCTTCCCCAAATTGGAAGTGGGTTTTCTCTATTCTTTTTCCTTTGCTTAAATCAAGGTTTAATTTCTTATACCCATTTGATTTCTCTATCATTTTAGGTATAATTTCTTATTTCTTGATGTGTGGCTAAAAACTTCCATTCTTGGGGTGTGATTTAGCAAATATGTGTTGATATTATTGTTGGGTCTTGCTTGCTAATAAGTTAGATGCATTTTAATGGTGATTTCACCTAGTGGTTGTGGTTTAATTTAATGGGTTTGTAGTTGCAAATACAAAACCACCCATGTGTTTTCGGCTTGCTCAAGAGAGAGGTCACGAAACCAAGACCGCTAGACTGATGGCCTAAGGAGTGGGTTGACATGAGGTTTAGTTCGAGAGGGTGAGCCCTAGTCCCATATCCTAACACCCAGCTCGAGAGAGTGAGTGGGGTAAGGCGTAGGCTGGCCTTCATGTAGCAAATAGGTGTCCAAGAGGAACCCATTTGAAACGGGGTAAGTTGCCCGAGAGGGAATTTATTTCCATCTAAAGTTTTGCCTAGTCACTATTATCTTGCAAATTTCCTATCGAAAGCATGCACCCAACTATTTATATCAATATATATTGTGATCACACCCCAAGAACTTCTCCCCATACTTGAATTTTCTTTTTATTTTTGTTGTTTTAGATGTACTTGTGACAAACCCCCATTGATATTTGACACTTTGGTGTCACCCACTTGAATTTACTTTGTTTTTATTTGATAATTTCTCAAACTACAGCTAACTAGAACAAAATTCTAGCCTAACTACTATTTTCACTACCACTCCTTTGGGACACGACCCCAACCCTTGGTTGGGTTACTATATTATTGACGATCGAAGACACTTGAACCGTAGGTTAGTGTCATTGGTCACGATAAGCATCAGTAACCATGACATCTAGTTCACTTCGTTGATATACCAATTGGAATCGGGAGATACTAATTGGACTCAACGCATACCACAAGCGACACTCGCACGAAAGGAGAGAAAAGATGAGACACTTCCTAGAATGCTTCGTAGCTTCCTGAGGATTAGGTGTGGACGTCAACACACCAATCCACAGGAGTCTACTCCACATTTTGCTCTTGTACTGGGAGACCGGTAGCCTGGGCTCTAATACCAATTTGTCACGACCCAACCCACCAGTCCGTGCGGGCACCCATTCTAACACCTAAGTAGGAAAACCCTCATATCCCAATAATTAAAACATGCAGAAAATTAACGAAAAATAGAGATAAATGAAATCATAGTGTTTTCATAAATAAAACTGTTAAACAATTTAGTGTTAAAATTTGTAAAGTAACTAACACCCCCAAAGATCTAGTCTAAATAGGTACAAGAGCTACTATGAGTACGAACTGAATATAATTAATAAAAGACACAGCTCCCACCATGCGGAAGGAAAAGTAGAAGTTGCTGGAGAATTCTTCATCTTCATCTAGTGAAATATCACTAACCTGCATCCAGATTATGTCAACAAGACATAGCAAGAGTAGTATCAGTACAAACCACACATACTGGTAGGCATCATCGGTCAACCCGACGCCCACCACATAACATAAGAAAACAACTAGTAAGATCATGTAATAAAATCCTTTGCTTCTTCACCTTTACCCTCTGTCGAAATACCTTCAAATCACGCTAGTACTCTAACTACTAACCACTTTCTCGGTCAACCTACTTACTAGGTTCTTGATCATAGCCTAATCATTCTAACACATAGAAAAGTCCCCAAATACCACTACAAACATTCCAACTAACCTCTCACGTCATACCCTTACTTCCTATTCATATTACCAGTCATGGCCACATATTACATTACGTCAAACTTTTTAACCACTAACCACAAGTCCCTTTCTCCAAAGTGAAATTCACCTAAGCACTTACATCACGTACACTACCCCATCACTTCTCACCCTTACAACACACGGACAACCCTTGCTCTTAATTATTATGACCCTTGAACCCTTGGCCTTCCCAATTCATTCGACAACACGATACGCAACAAGTTCACTCAGCATAAAAGAAAAATCATATATAAGTCCTCATAACCATATAACCACTCTGGGGAATTACAATATCATTTATCATTACGAACCACGTTCAATTTCACAATCCTCCAAAATACACAATTATGGCAAGTCATTGGTCCTCTCATGGAACCCAAACCTAACTGTTAGCATATCAGAACGTAGTACTCGATTCAATTATTATGCCGGAACGTGGCAACCGATCTCATAATTATGCCGGAACGTGGCAATCGATCCCATAATTATGCCAAAATGTGGCAATCGATCCAAGTTAGTATGTCGGAACGCAACACCCGATCTATTCAACAAGCCACAATCACAATTACAAAGCACATTCTCATAATCATACAATCAAGTCATGATTCATGGCATTCATCATTCGTCTATCTCATTACAAATAGTGTGACCAATAATGCAACATTGCATACATACACGTATTATCATGAAGCAAGATAAACATATGCCTCTTAATCGTGAAATCACAACCATCATAATGAAGTATTCATCGATATATATCACTTAATAATAATTCGACCAACTTAGCCCTAGTTCAGCGCCTAAGGCTTCTTCCCATGATTAATCATCTTTTGTTCGATGCACGAAGGCCTACGCGTAAATCCTACCATTGATTACATTATATTACGCACTGAGCACAGATTTATAACTACTCAATTAATAAAACCTAGCCTACCTGGGAATTAAGCAGCTGCACAGAGTTTTGGTCTTCGATTCTTGTTTTCGGGACTCGTGACGGGGTCTTGACAGGAAATACGCAATCCATCAACATCCTTACGCTAGAAATCTCTCTCTCCATCTTTCCCAAGCTTGGAGCAGCTTTTTGGGGGTTTCTAGGGTGTTTTACGACTAATTTAAGTATTTTAGGAAGAAGGAGAAAATAAGATTTCACGTTATTTACATTCTGTCTCACCTATCCCACTCTGGCACTAGCTTACCCCGCCGTGGTGCCACTGCCCTAGCGGCATCTAGCCTGCCCTGGCGGGACAGTGGCCAGTATTTTCTCGAAGTTTCGCTTTTTCTAAATAACGACGGTTCGGGTCATTACAAATTGCTATTATTTTTTTATAGTTGATAAAAATAAGCATATTTTATTTAACAGGTTAGACAAATGATATATTTGACCTTATAATATAGGTTGGTGCATTCCATGATTTATATAAATAATTGAAACGATTTGGTATGATTTATGAGTAGTCTAATGATAACTACGCTGAATATTGTTTGCTCTCAAAATGATACATGAGTTGAATTCATATACGGGATTTAACAATATATACATTCATCGGATAACGAAATTATAATTATGAATTGCATAATGAGAGATAAATAACAAACAAATAATTGAGGCATCAATGACAAATAATATAAGATATGAAATTATACTGAGCTTGATGCAATTGATCGATAATGTCACTTATTATATCCGTGAAGCTTAAAAACTTTTGAGTACACATAATTTCTAGTACAATGTTTATGAATGAGTAAAATTCAGGGCTAAGTTACTTAGAACAAGATTTATGAATTACCCCTTATTATTATTATTATTATTATTATTATTATTGAGTAACGATTAATATTGATGGAATCTTTTGTAACGATTAGAGTACTGAAAAAGTGGATCAAATTATAAAATGATGTCAAAACATACTACTCCATAAAATGTTTTTCATATCGATGAAAATAAAATTTAAATACCGATTGAAAATATTTCTTGTGTTCAAATCACATGACTTTTTTTACCTTTTCATCGCAAACTTAATAATAGGATAAGCTATTTATAAGTATTGATTACAATTATCTTGGGTACTTATACTTTACAAGCGAGAGAGGACAATAATTTGTATAATTCACATCTCGTTTGTATAATTCGCATGTACGTTGGATAATTTACTTATTTTTGTATAATTGAGTAATATAAAGTCTGAAATTATACAAATATAATAAAACCCAAAATAACGAATTGATACAATCATAAACATATGAACTTTAAACAATTATACAAAATATATTATACAAATTACATTATATAAATTATACTATATAAAATATAAATTATATTATATAAAATCCAAAAACTACACGTTTATACAAACTTTAAAATGTTATACACAAAAAGTTTGAATGTAGATGATGACAAAACTGAAAAACCAAAAGAAATCATCGTCATATACAAATACAAATCAAACAAAGAATTGTTGGATGCGAATTATACATATACAAACGTGGCAAACTCGAAGTCAGCCCACGTAATTAATGTATAATGTTAGTCACGAGTGGTAATTATAGCAAACTATAGCTATGACGAGTAATTAAGTAGTATAAGTTTGCTTAACCGCGTAATTTTCCCATACTTTTATTCTTATTTTTCTAAAAAAATTAAGCAAACAACACTAATCCCACTAGTTTGGGCCTAATTACGTCCCTTTATTTTAATTTTCAAAACTTTCTTCTGTACCAAATTTACTTCACTAGATACATGCGAGTCAAATTAGGTATAATTTATTCCAGATACATTGTATCAAGCGTGATTTGCATGTATCTGAGATATACTAACTCTCTCACTCGCATTTCTCCCTATGTACATGTATTTAAAAATATTTCTGGAATGTATCTCTTATTCCAAATAAATGTATCTAGTATGATTCAAATGTATCTAGGGTACATTGACTCTCTCGCTTGCCTATCTCCCTGTGTATTTGTATTTTCAGAATGTATATGCTATCCTTGATACATATATCTACTATTTTTGATACATGTATCTAACTTGAAATACGAAAGATTGATGCATCTAACTTTAAATATAATATGAAGTTATTAATTAGTAAGACAATATATAATTATTTCATACTAGTATTTATGACAGGAATGTTTGTGTAATTACGAAGTTTTTCAAAAATAAATTTTAGGAATCACATAGTTTTAATATGAAATTACAATCTATCCCTATTTAGTTTGTAATTACATTAATTCCTGAAAAAGTAAAACAAACAGGATACAT
>JAJOOS010021831.1:0-12051 GCA_029582725.1 Solanum chiquidenum
ACCCTAACCCTAAACCCTAATCCCTAAACTCTAAGCCTAAACCATAAAACCTTATTACCCTAAATCCTACACCCTACACCCTAACTCTAAACCCTAAATCCAAACCCTAAACCCTAAACCTAAATCCTAAACACTAAACCCTACACGTTAAACGTTAAACACTAAACCCTAACCCAACCCTAAACCCTAAACTCTAAATCCAAACTCTAAACCTTAAACCCTAAACCCTAAATCTAAACTATAAACTCTAAACCAAAAACCTTAAACCCTAAATCCTAAACTCTAAATCTTATACCCTAAACCGTAAAATTTAAATCCTAAGCCCTAAACCCTTAACCTTAAACCCTAAACACTAAACCCTAACCCTACACCCTAAACCATAGACCCTACACCCTAAACCCTAAACTCTAAACCCAAAACCCTAAAAACTAAACCCTAAACCCCAAAACACTACACCATAAACTCTAAACCCTAAACCCAAAACCCTAAAAACTAAATACTAAAATCTAAACCCTAAACCCTAAACCCTAAACCCTAAACCCTAAACACTAACCCTAAACCTAAACCCTAAATAATGCAATTACGATTACCCCCAAACCATTCATTCATGAATTTCAACATATTGATTGATCATTCTCAAGGATGGAGGTTTGTGTGGTTGGGAAATATGCTTCAAAGGAGCTCCTAGCTGAGCAACACCCTGTGTGGTTGATAGCTTGGAGCATGGGAGGTCCAACGAGGCAAGGAGGAGCAAAGGAAAGTGTTGCTCCGTTCGGCAACCAAAGCCAGCCACTTTGGGGATTCGACGAACCCCTTACGATAATGACAATGACGTGGTAAGCAAATGTGACACCAACGTAATACTTAGGAGCTTATATGACACAGTAAGCATTTTGACATCTCAAATTGAAGCACATATCAAGTGAAGACATTTAACATCCAGCCTAAGAGATTTGAACTCTATATGATAGCCAAATACTCACTAACTAATATCAAATACAAGGTATACATGAACATGGAACCAAGGGAGAATGTGGACAGATTCAACTTAAGGACGGATAGATATTCCAAGTAAGTACATTTAAAATGTACATAGAGCAAGTAGGGATATTGTGAGGTAACATTATAGTCTAACACAATGGGAGTAATATCCAATAAAAGGGAACATATGAACATGTGAAAATGTAACATATATGTATATCCAACATATAAGCATATGTACATCCAACATATAAACATATGTACCATGTGTAATCTAGGATCATTTTGATTTATATAAGGGGAATACGTGCCAAGGGTACTTTGACGATGAAATGCGTTTAAACCTTGCATGCTAATACTTGGTAGAGTAAACACGTATATTTAGTAATAAACTCATATTAGATTATCACTTTAATGCTCTATAGAGTAGGATCTGCAACTATGGATCAGTCACTACCAAGGCACTTAGAAAGCTTACTTTGTAATACAAGTTTTGGATTCATGCCAAAGAAATAGGAAATCGAATAGCCTTACATACCTTATCCTCTGACCAAAACAACTATCACGATTCAGCCTCTCCCTTTTAGGTTTTAATCTACAATATAAGTCATGATAAACTAAAATTAGCAGCTATCACACCAAGCTTCGTAAAACAGTAGCTAACTTTGACGGATAATGAGCCCATACAGTCCTTAAAATAATGTGTATCACCACACCCTCCTTCCCTGCACAATACATACATTATTTATCCTTTTCCAAGATTACCCAAGCTGCACCAACAACAATACACATAAAACAGTCTCAAATATTCTTTATCATACAACCAATTATTGAACTCACCACCCCCTTGAGTTCTTTATAACAGCACACCCATAATTCCTCACTCAAACTCATACATAAGGTGGAAGAAAATGGAGCAGTCACCTTACCTCAATTTCTGCAACTTCTCCTAATAACTTGAATTCCTCTAGAACTTCAACTTCCCTTCACACTTAAACCAAAAAAGAAGAGAAAAGTATCTTAATAATTAAGAAAAGTGAGCAGTAGCTTGTGGAAACTTCTGCCTTGTACTTATTTATAATTAAGCATGAATAACATGTTTTCTAGTCTTCCATGGGAGAATTAAGCTAAATCCATAAGTGTTTCTCTTACATTGGTTTGTAGATATGAGAGTTTCTTCAGGAATCCTAGCAGGAATTTTAGGATGCTCTTGAGAGAAAAGAGAGATATAGCTGAAGTAAATTGTGAATTTTGTGTGTTAAAATGAGTGAAAAGATCAGTTCACATTGGATTTATATGGAGTCTTCTTGACCATAAAATATAATCCTCTAGAACCTACCTTTTGTGGTCCATTTTCAGCCACTAATTGGTCAAGTAGGTGATGCACCTGCTTATGTACATCAGGCAGCTCAAAAGGTCAAACTAGGTGATGCACCTACTTGCTTTCACTTGGGCTTAAATGTATTGGGCCTTGGTAGATTTGGCTGCTGGGCTTTGATTTTCATTTTCCTTTTATTTAACTTAGTTTGGGCCTCAAGTAAGTCCATTAGCATAGGCCCAAATATGATTCATAAACCTTCGCCTTTTTAACTAGATCCATATAGCTCAAGTAGGTGATACCATCAACTACTTGGTCCTTTGGACTGGTCAATAAGTCAAAGTAGGTGATGCACCTACTTGTCACCTACTAGCTTAGTTTAAGAAAGCAGCTCACTTATTTTATTCCATTTTCTAAATATTAATCCCTTCTGGTTTAACTTAGCACTTAACTTTCAGCTTTAAGCTCAATTACCACCTTACTGTCTCGAGTTTAAATACTCCCGTTGGAGTTAACTTGCAGTACATATACTGAAACATTCAAGGCATCACATCACCTTCCAAGCTAGTTTAAACCAACGCTAATCATATAAGAAACATGGTCTCTCACCTATACTATAAGGCTATGTCAATGATCACAAGAATAGAACAAGCATAACCCTAAACCCTAAATAAAAACTCTAAACCCTACACACTAAACCCTAAATCCTAACCCTATTCCTATATCCTAAACCTAAAACCTAAATCCTAAAACCTAAACGCTAAACCCTAAACCTTAAAACTTAAACTCTAAACATTAAACCCTAAACAGTAAATCCTAACCCATAAATCCTAAACCCTAAACCTACAACTCGAAACCCTTAACACTAAACTCTAAACTCTAAACCCTAAACCCTAAACCCTAAACCCTAAAGCATAACCCTAAACCATAAATTCTAACCCTAAATCCTAAACACTAAACCTAAATACTAAACCCTATATTAGGTCCGTAAACCCTAAACTCTACACCCTAAATCAAAATGCTAAAGCCAAAACCCTAAACCCTAAACCCTAAATACAAACTCTAAACCTAAAACCCTAAATCCTAAACTCTAAATCTTAAACCCTAAACCCTAAACCTAAAATCTTAAACTAAAAACCTAAAACCCTAACCCTAAACCCTAAACCCTAAATCCTAAATCCTAAGCCCTAAACCCTAAATCCTAAACTCTAAATTCTAAACTCTAAATCCTAAAACCCTAAACCCTAAACCCTAAACCCTAAACCCTAAACTCTAAATCCTAAACCATAAACCATAAACCTTAAATCGTAATCCCTTAACCCTATACCCTAACCCTAACCCTATACCCTAAACCTAAACCCTAAATCCTAAAACCTAAATGTTAAACCTTAAACCTTAAAACCTAAACCCTAAACCCTAAACCCTAAACCCTAACACTAAACGCTAAACCTAAACCCTAAACCCTAAATCCTAAATTCTAAACCCTGAACCCTAAACATTAAATCCTAACCCCTAACCCCTAAACCCTTAACCTATAACTCGAAACCCTTAACTTGAAACTCTAAACCCTAAACCTTATTATCCATAACCCTAAACGTTAAACCCTAAACCCTAACCCTAAATCCTAAACCTAAACCCTAAACCCTAAACAATAAATCCTTAACTCTAAATGTTAAGCCTTAAACCCTAAAACCAAACCCTAAACCCTAAATAAAAACTCTAAAGCTTACACACTAAACCCTAAACCCTAACCCTATTCATATACCCTAAGCCTAAACCCTAAATCCTAAAACCTAAACGTTAAACCCTAAATCTTAAAACCTAAACACTGAACCCTAACACTACATCCAAAACCTATACCCTAAACCCTAAATTCTAAACTGTAAACCCTTAACGTTAAACCCTCATCTCTAAACGCTAAATCCGAAATCGTAAATTCTAAACCTTAACCATAAACCCTAAGCTCACCCTAAAAACCTAAACCCTAAACCTTAAATCCTAAACTAAAACCCTACACCTAAACCCGAAACCCTACACCCTAAACCCTAACCCTAACCCTAACCCTAAACCCTAAACACTAAACCTAAACCCTAAACCCTAAACCATAAATCCTAAACTCTAAACTCTAAACCCTAAACTCAAACCCTATACCTAAACCCAAACCCCTAAATCCAAACTCTACACCCTAAACTCAAACCCTAAACCTAAACCCAAAACCCTTTACCCTAAACCCAAAAACCCAAAACCCTAACCCTAAACACTAAACCTAAACCCTAAATCATAAACTCTAAACCTTAAACCCTAAATCCTAAATCCTAAATCCTAAACCCTAAACCCTTAACCCTAAACCCTAAACCCTAAACCCTAAACCATAAACATTCAACCCTAAACCCCAAACTCTAAACCCTAAATGCAAACCCTAAACTCTAAGCCCTAAATCCTAAACCCTAAACCCTAATCCCTAAATCCTAAATTCTAAATCCTAAATCCTAAACCCTAAACCTTAAACCATTAACCCTAAACCTAAATCCTTAACACTAAATCCTAAATGGTAAACCTTAAACCCTAATCGCTAAACCCAAACCTAAACTTTAACCCTAAATCCTAAACCCTAAATTGTAAACCCTAAAACCTAAACTCTAAATTTTAAATCCTAAACCCTAAACACTAAACCCTAAACCATAAACCATAAATCCAATCTCTAAACCCTAAATCCTAAATCCAATCTCTAAACCCTAAACTCTATACCGTCCCTAACCCTAAATCATAAACTCTAAACCTAAACCCTTAAACCTAAATACTAAATTCTAAACCCAAAATCCAAAATCATAACTCCTAAACCCTAAACCCTAAATTCTAAGCCTACGACTCAAAACCCTAAACCTAAACCCCACTAAACCCTAAACCCTAAACTACAACACGAAACCCTAAACCCTAAAACTCTAAACCCTAAAACCTAAAACCTAAGTCCTAAACCCTAAATACTTACCCCTAAACCCTAATCCCTAAACCTAAAACCTAAACCCTAACACTCAATCCTAAACCTTAAATTGTAAACCGTAGACCCTAATACCTAAACTCTAAATGTTAAATCCTAAACCCTAAACCATAAACAGTAAACCCTAAACTATAAACCTTAAACCCTAAACCTTAATCCTAAACCCTAAGCCTTTCCCTAAACCCTAAACCCTAAACCCAAAACCCTAGTCCCTAGACACTAAACATTAAACCTTGAACCCTAAACTCTAGACCCTAAATCCTACACTCTAAATCGTAAAGCATAAACCCTACATCCTAAACCCTAAACCTTAAAATTGGAACTCTAAACCCTAAATCATACACCTTAACCCTAAACCATTAATCCTTAACCCTACACCCTAAAGCCCTAAGCCCTGAACCCTAAAACCTAGAGCCTAAATCCTAAACTCTAAATCGTTAAGCCTAAACCCTACATCCTAAACCCTAAACTTTAAACTTGGAACCCTATACCCTAGCCCTAAACCATTAATCCTTAACCCTAAAATCTAAACCCTAAACAGTAAACCCTAAACACTTAATCGAAAACACCAAACCCTAAACACTAACCCTAGACCCTAAACCCTTAACCCTAGACCCTAAACCTTAAACCTAGGCCTTAAACCCTAAACTCTAAACCCTAAACCCTTAATCCTAAACCTTGAACCTAAACCTTGAACCTAAACTTTAAACCATAAACCCTAAACCATAAACCCTAAACCCTAAACCCTATGCCATAACCCTAAACCCTAAACCCTAAGCTCTAAACCATAAACTCTAAATCCTAAACTCTAAACTTGGAACACTAATTTCTAAACCATAAAAACAAAACCCTAAACTCTAAATTATTAACCCTACCCCATATCCCCTAAACCTTAAACCTAAAACCGTAAACCATAAACCCTAAAACCTAAACCCTAAACCCTAAATCCTTAACCATAAACCTTACCCAAAACCGTAACCTCTAAACACAAAACCCTAAACCATAAACCCAAAACCCTAACCCTAAACCCTAAACCAAAACCCTAAAGCCCTTAACCATAAACTCTAATATCTAAACCCTAAACCCTAAACCATAAAACAAAAATGTGGAACCCTAAACCCTAAATCCTAAACTCTAAACCCTAAACCGTAAACACTAATCTCTAAACCCTATTCTATAAATTTTAAACCCTAAACCGTTAACCTTAAACCCTTAACCCTTAAACCCTAATCCCTAATCCCTACACATTAACCCTAAACCCTAAATCCTAACCTTTAAACCCTAACACCTAAACTCTAACCCTAAATCTAAACCCTCAACCCTAAATCCAAACTCTAAACCTATAACCCTAAATCTTAAATCTTAATTCTAACCTCTAAACCCTAAACCCTAAGTCTTAATCCTGAACTCTAAACCCTAATACCTAAACTCTAAACTCTAAATCCTAAACCCTAATCCCTACACCCCAAACCTTTAACCCTAAACACTAAACCCTAAACCCTAACCCTATACAATAAACACTAAACCCTAAACCTAAACCTTAAACCCTAAACCCTAAACCCTAAACCTAAACCCTAAAACCCTAAACACCAAATCCTAAAATCTAAACCCTAAACCCTAACACTATATCCTAAATCCAAACTGTAAACCCTACACCCTAAATTCTAAACCTATATCCTAAACCCTAAAACTAAATTCTACTCATTAAACCTTGAACCCTAAACCCAAAATGCTAAACCCTAACTTTAAACCTACACCCTAAACCTTAAATCCAAACTCTAAACCCAAAACCCTAAACCCTAAATCCAAACTCTAAACTCTTAAACCTGAAACCTAAACCCTAAATCATAAACTCTAAACCTTAAACCCTAAACCCTACACTCTAAACCTTAAATCCTAAACTCAAAACCCTAAACCCCAACCCTAAAACCTAAACCCTAAACCCTAAAGCAAAACCCAAAACCCTAAATACTAAATCCTAAATCCTAAATACTAAATATTAAACCCTAAACCCTAAACCCTAAACTCTAAATACTAACCCCTAAACGCTAACCCTACAACTTGAAATCCTAAACTCTAAACCCTAAAACCAAAACCCTAAACCTACAACTTGAAACCCTAAACTCTAAACCCTTAAACCAAAACCCTAAACCCTAAATACTAAACATTAAACTCTAAACCCTAAACTCTAAACCCTAAACTGTAAACATTAAACCCTAAACACTAAATACTAGACCCTTAACCATAAACTATCAACCATAAACCCTATACCCTAACCCTAAATAGTTATCCCTAAACTTTAAACCTAAACCCTAAAACCCTATTACCTTAAATCCTAAAATCAAAATCCTAAACACTAAACCCTAAACCTTACACCCTAAACCCTAAATCCAAACCCTAAACCCTAAACCCTAAACCCTAAATCCTAAACCCTAAACTCTAAACCCTAAACTCTAAATTCTAAACATTAAACCCTAAACCCTAACCCAAACCTAATCCCTAAACTCTAAATACAAACTCTAAACCTAAACCTTAAAACCCTATTACCCTAAATCCAAAAATCTAAATCCTAAACCCTAAACCCTAATCCTAAACCCTAAACTTAAATCCTAAATCCTAAACTCTACATGTTAAATGTTAAACCCTAAACCCTAACCCAAACCTAAATCCTAAACTCTAAATACAGACTCTGAACCCTAAACCCTAAACCCTAAATCTAAACTCTAAACCCTAAACCAAAAACCCTAAATCCTAAACCATAAACCCTAAAGTTTAAATCCTAAACCCTAAATCCTAAACACTAAACCCTAAACCCTAATCCTACACCCTAAATCCTAAACTATAGACCCTAAATTCAAACTATAAACCCAAAACCCTAAAACCTAAACCCAAAATACAAACTCTAAACCCAAAACCCCAAATCCTAAACTCTAAATCTTAAACCCTAAACCCTAAACCTTAAATCCTAAACTAAAACCCAAACACTAATCCCTAAACTCTAAATCCAAACCCTAAACCCTAAATCCTAAATCCTAACGCCTAAACCCTAAACCCTAAACCCTAAACTATAAATTCAAAACTCTAAATTCTAAACTCTAAATCCTAAACCCTAAAGTCTAAACCCTAAACCCTAAATCCTAAACCATAAACCTTAAACCGTAAACCCTTAACCCTATACCCTAACCTTCCTACACCCTAAACCTAAGCCCTAAATCCTAAAACCTAAATGTTAAACCCTAAACATTAAAACCTAAAACCTAAACCCTAAACCCTAAACCCTAACACTAAACCCTAAACCTAAACCCTAAACCCTAAATCCTAAATTCTAAACCCTGAACCCAAAACATTAAATCCTAACCCCTAATCCCAAAACCCTTAACCTACAACTCGAAACCCTTAACTCGAAACTCGAAACCCTAAACCTTAAAACCTTTAATCTTAAACCCTAAACCCTAAACCCTAACCCTAAATCCAAAACCTAAACCCTAAACCCTAAACAAATAAATCTTACACTCTAAATGTTAAGCCCTAAACCCTAAAACCAAACCCTACACCTAAACCCTAAACCCTAAATAAAAACTCTAAATCTTACACCCTAAACCCAAAACCCTAACCTTATTCTTATACCCTAAACCTAAAACCTAAACGTTAAACCCTAAACCTTAAAACCTAAACCCTGAACCCTAACCGTAAACCTTAAAACCTAAACTCAAAACCCTAAATCCTAACCCTAAACCCTAAACGCTAAACCCTCAACCCTAAATCATAAACCCTAAATCGTAAATCGTAAATCCTAAACCTAAACCCTAAACCTTAAACATAAACCCTAAACTCTAAACCCTAAACCATTAACTTGAAACCCTATACCCTAAACCCTAAACCCTAAACTCTAAATCCTAAACCCTAAACCCTATACCCTAAACCCTAAACCCTACACTAAAACCCTAAACCTAAACTCAAAACCCTAAACCCTAAACCCTAAACACAAAATCCCTAAACCATAACCCTAACCTTACACTAAACACTAAACCTAAACCCTAAACGCTAGACCATAAATACTAAACTCTAAACTCTAAACCCTAAACTCAAACCCTAAACTCTAAACCCTAAACCCTAAATTCTAAACCTTATACCCTAAACCCTAAACCTTAAACTAAAACCCTAAACCCTAAACCTAAACCCGAAACCCAAAACCCTAAACCCTAAACCTAAAAACCCAAAACCCTAACCCTAACCCTAAACCCTAAACACTAAACCTAAACCCTAAACCCTAGACCATAAATCCAAAACTCTAAACTCTAAACCCTAAACTCAAACCCTATACCAAAACCCAAACCCCTAAATCCAAACTCTAAGACCTACACTCAAAACCTAAACCTAAACCCAAAACCCTAAACCCTAAACCCAAAAACCCTAAACCCTAAACCTAAACCATAAACCCTAAATCCTAAACTCTAAACCCTAAACCCTAAACCCTAAACCCTAAACCCTAACCCCTAAACCCTAAACCATAAACATTCAACCCTAAACCCTAAACCCCAAACTCTAAACCCTCAACTCTAAACCCTAAATGCTAACCCAAAACCCTAAGCCCCAAATGATAAACCCTAAACCCTAACCCTAAATCCTAAATTCTAAATCCTAAACCCTAAACCCTAAACCATTAACCCTAAACCTAAACCCTTAATGGTAAACCCTAAACCCTAATCCCTAAACCCAAACCTAAACTTTAACCCTAAATCCTAAACCCTAAACCGTAAACCCTAAAACCTAAACACTAAATGTTAAATCCTAAACACTAAATCCAATTTGCAAACCCTAAACCCTAAATCCAATCGATAAACCCTAAACTCTATACCCTTCCTTACCATAAATCATAAACTCTAAACGTAAACCCTTAAACCTAAATACTAAATTCTAAACCCTAAACCCTAAATTCTAAGACTACAACTCAAAACCCTAAACCTAAACCCCACTAAACCCCAAACCCGAAACTACAACACGAAACCCTAAACCCTAAACGCTAAACTACAACACGAAACCCTAAACTCTATAATGTAAACACTAAACCCTTAAACCTAAACAAAAAATCCTAAATTCTAAACACTAAACCTTAAACTTTAACCCCTAAACTCTAAACCCTAAAACCTAAAATCTAAGTCCTAAACCCTAAATGCTTTACCCTAAACCCTAATCCCTAAACCTAAAACCTAAACCCTAACACTGAATCCTAAACCTTAAATCGTAAACCGTAGACCCTAATACCTAAACTCTAAATGTTTAATCCTAAACCCTAAACCATAAACATTAAACCCTAAACCATAAAGCATAAACATTAAACCCTAAACCATAAACCATAAACCTTAAACCCAAACCCTTAATCCTAAACCCTAAATGTTTCCCTAAACCCTAAACCCTAAATCCAAACTCTAAACACTACCCCTCCACCCAAAAAAACAAAACCCTAAAGCCTAGACTCTAAACTTTAACTCTAAACCTAAACCCTAACCCCTAAATGCTAAACCCAAAATCCTAGACCCTAGACCCTAGACCCTAAACTTTAAACCTTGAACCTTAAACCCTAGACCCTAAATCCTAAACTCTTAATCATAAACCCTAAACCCTACATCCTAAACCCTAAACCTTAAACTTGGAACTCTAAACCCTAAACCCTATACCTTAATCCTAAACCATTAATCCTTAACCCTACACCCTAAACCCCTAAACCTTGAACCCTAAACCCCAAACCCTAAATCCTAAACTCTAAATCATAAAGCCTAAACCCTACATCCTAAACCCTAAACCTTAAACTTGGAACCCTATACCCTAACCCTAAACCATTAATCCTTAACCCTAAACCTAAACCCTAAACTCTAAACCCTAAACAGTAAACCCTAAACACTTAATCCAAAACCCCAAACCCAAAACACTAAACCTAGACCCTAAACCCTTGACCCTAGACCCTAAACCCTAAACCCTAAAGTTGAAACTGTAAACCTAGGCCTTAAACCCTAAACTCTAAACCCTAAACCCTTAATCCTAAACCTTGAACCTAAACCCTGAACCTAAACATTAAACCCTAAACCCTAAACCATAAACCCTAAACCCTATACTATAAACCCTAAACCCTAAACCCTAAGCTCTAAACCATAAACTCTAAACTTGGAACACTAATTTCTAAACACTAAAAACAAAACCCTAAACTCTGAATCATTAACCCTAGCCCCTATCCCCTTAACCTTAAACCCAAAACCGTAAACCATAAACCCTAAAACCTAAACCCTAAACACTAAACCCTAAATCCTTAACCATAAATGTTACCCAAAACCCTAAACTCTAAACCCAAAACCCTAAACTTTAAACTCTAAACTCTAAACACTAAACACTAAACCCTAAACCCTAAACCCTAAACCTAAAACCCTAACCCTAAATCTAAACCCTAAACCAAAACCCTAACCTTTTCGCATCTTCATTTCAAGAATTTTCTCTCTCTAATTTCTCTATCTAAAAAGAGCGTGTCACGACCCGGGAGCACCCCTAGTCGTAACCGGCGTGAAAAGATTTGTGAAAAGACCAAAATGCCCTTAAATTTCCGGACGGACTCGTTGCTAACTGCCCAACTTTCAAAGGGCATAACTCGCTCATACGAACTCGGAATCGAGCAAACTCGGTGGCGTTGGAAAGATCGTTCCAAGGGCTTTCCAAACATAACTGGAACTACTCCTGGATCATCCTGAGCTAGGAGTTATGACTG
>JAJOOS010021832.1:0-10780 GCA_029582725.1 Solanum chiquidenum
AAGTACAAAGCTCACATTTATTGGAGTCTTGACAATATTGAAATCCAAATACTTGAACTTGTCAAGTACCTTTTCAATCACATCAGTAACTTCAATGTTTTTCATATCGAAGTTACTTTCTATCATATGCTTAGTAACATTTATGTCAGAAATGTCTCTTTTGATGATCAACATGTCATCAACATAAAAACGAACAATGACCTTGTGATTTGGAGTGTCTTTAATATAAAAATATTTATCACATTCATTAATGTTGAATTTATTTGCCAACATAGTTTGGTCAAACTTCGCATGTCATTATTTGAGCGCTTGTTTTTAGTCCACAAAGTGTCTTAACAAGTTTACAGACTTTCTTTTCTTTACCAGGAACCACAAAATCCTCGGGTTGTTCCATCTAAATTTCTTCCTCCAATTCTCTATTATTTTTTTAAAATGTTTTCACATCCATTTTGACAAATTTGAAGGCCATATACCGCAACTAGTGCAATTAACATCTGAATTGATGTAATCCTAGTTAGTGGCTATAATGTGTCAAACAAGGCTTTTCTTATTGTCTAAAGCCTATGACAATAAATCTTGCTTTGTATTTTCCAATTGTTTCATCAACTTTCTTTTCCTTTTTGTAGATCCACTTTGAACCCAAAGGTTTATTTCTTGGAGGAAAATCAACCAACTCTCAAGTGTGGTTGCTCAAGATTGAATCTATCCTACTATTGACAGCCTCTTTCCAAATAGGATGAGTCCACAGAAGACATATCTTCTTCGACTATATGGACTCATTTTCAAGAAGAAATATTACAAAATCAAACCCGAAAGAAGTAATTTGTCCATTGACATTTACTATGCCTCTGAATCTCTTTATTAAGTACATTCTCCTTTGGTTCTTTCCAAGGTCGTTTAGATCCTTCACTTGCCTATCCGATGGTTCGGACTTATGAACCATAAATCAACATGCTTTACTATTTGTAGCATATCCAATGAACATACAATGCAAAGTCTTAGGTCCTATTTTGATCCATTTGGGAATAGTTCCCTCATTTCCATTTCTCATATGAAATAGACTGTATTGGAAATTGTTTGATCACTATCTTTCAAGAGTTATTGCTTGTATAAACTTCTAGGGATGACAAACAATTCTCTATCAGGATACAACAAAGTCTGAACAAACACAACTTTCTGTTACTCCCTTTCTTAACAAACAAAAGTTTTTATTTTATTTGTTACTCCCTTTACTAACAAACAAAACTTTTTGTTTCTCTCTTTCTGAACAGACAAACTTTTTGTTGTTCTCTTTTGCTATAATGATAGCACCCCACACAAATTTTGTGGTAAACCTGAACTTATAAATAGGACATTCAACATTTTCTTCAAAGTTTGGTGTTTTTTGTCAACAATTTCATTAGATTGAGGTGAGAATGTGCAGTAATTTGATGGATGATTCCATTTTCCAAATATATTTCTGCAAAAGAAGATTCATATTCTCCACATCTACCACTTCTAATCATGACAATCTTTTATCCAACTGATTTCCAACTTCAGTTTTATATTGCCTATATGTTTCTATTACTTCATCCTTACCATTCAACAAATAAACATAACAATATCTAGTGCAATTGTCAATAAAATTTATGAAACACTTTTTCCCACCACGAGATGGTGTTGACTTCATATCACAAATGTCGGTGTAAATCAATTCTAAGGTATTAAAATTCCTTTCAACAACGCATACTTGACATTTTAATTTATTACACTAGAAGTTAGGCAAAACTTCTAAGTTGATCAGTTTTTTTGCACGGTTTTGTCATTGACATGTCCTAAGCATTTATGTCACAAACAATTTGATTCAAGCAAGTAAGAACAAACAGAAATACTAAGTTTGAAAAGACCTTCTGTGAGGTAACCTTTTCCCACAAATATTTTGTTCTTTACTTTTTATAACTTTCTCGACATTGTTTTAGAGTCAATACCTTGTCATATGGCCTTTTCAAAAGGACCTTTCCATAACATTCAATTTGTTATAAAATTATCCATGACCATAGTCTCATCGGTCCAATAAAGGCAATATAACCCAAATATTTATTTTACAACACAAACATAATAGATCACTTTTCACCAATGTTCATGTCTATATAAAAAAAATTATAATAGACATGTCTTTTCATGAAAAATCACAATATTTTAAGTGAAACTTTTTCATCAAAGAATACAATTCTTTTGAACGAGTAATATAATTTTGTGGTTTTATACTAGTCATATCATATACTAGTAAAGAGAGACTCAATGTCCACAATATCAAATATACTCCAAGAATTTTGTGGGTCTAATATAATACAAGAATGTCATTAAATTTCATATCTTGTACTTTTAAATTTAAATTAGATAGTAAGTCTAGTTTTGTCTTTATCACAAGTAAAGAACCCCCCACATTTTAAATATGTTCTCAAAAATATTTTTCAAGTATTTGAAATTATTTTCCACATATTTTTTTCCCATGCTTACACATTGGCAACACGAAGCCTTCTTTTGAAGATTTAATCCATATAAACACCCATTGCAGGCACAAAAATCACTAATTTTATGTCACTAGTGTTTTTCCCCGTTTTGTCACAACTAGACAAACCACTTAGTACTTAGAATACTAACAATAAAGATTCAATCTTTATACAACTTGTTTCTAGTTTAACGATGAAGTTTTATATTCTTCTAATCGTTAACCGAATGAACTTTGAATTCTGATGAAGTTTTTTTATATATATATTCTTTGAATCAGTTTCACATTCAGACAGAGTAGTAAACCAAAAATGTTTTAATCTCCAGAAACCTCAAATACAATACTGTTTCTAGCTAACGATGAAGATTTTATCTTTTTCAAATCATTTAGCCTTAATATTCCTGACGAAGATTTTGTACTCTTCAAGTCAGAATATTCATTCAAAAAGAGTATTTAACAAATTGGTGAAGTTTCTATATTCTTCAAACCAATGCACAATTTGATTTGTTTGTGAAGTTTTTATATTCTTCAAACCAAAGAAGTAAAAAATCAGAGGATTTTACTCTCCAAAAGTCAGACACAATCAAATTTCACATGGAGTAGAAAACTACAAAAGTTTTTCTTTTTTTTCTCCTCTAAACAGAATACATATTAATATTAATAAAGATATATTCTGAGATCATCACATAAGGATCATCTATCCTAACATTTATGAAATAAATCTCATAACTTATAAAGGATAGAAAAAAAAATCAAGGGAAATAAAGATAAAACCTGATTATTACCCACATTGAATCACATTCTATTTAGCAGCAATGATTCCATGCAAGTCACTTTTCTTGCTAATTTTTTTTCTTCTTTTCCAGTTTCCATCATATTCCAATTTTCCTCAGAAGACATTGAATTTCAACGAGAAACTAAACTCATGTTCAAATATTGTTAGGAGACAACATTTGTTCATTTACTTCTTCTCATAGTTATATAAAATCAAGAATATAGAGAAAAAATTAAAGTGTTCATCTTAGCCCTTATGCACAAAATAACTTTTCTCATTGAAAAGAAAACTGAAGGGGTGCAATGCTTGAATGCACTTGGGAAGAAAATAAAAATAATCTTACCCATCCAAGAAAAAATTACTACAAAAAATATACTCGAACATATTAAAATAGTATTAATTCATCCCAAATCTCTTTTATCATATGATAAAATAATTCTCTTTTTCTTCTTTTTCTTTCCCCAATAAGAAGAACACAGAAAATAGAAGTAATTTCCTTACCACAGAAAATACCAACATTAAATTTCTTAAGCTTGTTATCTCATGTATTCAGATTAGCAAACCAGAAATAATAAAAGATGAAAAGAAAAACACAAAGAACTATTCGAGTCCACAGAACCCACTGTGTGTCCTTAAGAAATTTAATTCCCTCAAGTACCCTAGGTTGCAGATTAATTCCTCCCAAGATAAAACAGATTAACCATTAAAGAAGTAGCGGTACCTCAAACTTCGATAATTTCAACGAACTCAAAATGACAGCAACGAATCACACACACAGACACGATCGATCGATTTTGTTTTGTAAGAAATGTATGCAAAAGAAGGGAAGAATTCGATGCAGAAAAATGAGAGAAAATATTTCTATTTATAGCCAACAAAGGGTAAAGGTCACAACCCTTTGGAAAGAAGACAATCTTTCAGAAAGAAGATAACCTTTCAGAAAGGTCACAACACTTTGGAAAAGGCATAACCTTTCAAACGGTCACAACCCTTTAGAAAGGACACAACATTTCATAAAGGTCACAACTCTTCAGGAGAGTCACAACCCTTCATTTCATGTTCACACCTTTAAAACCCAACATTATTTTATGCAGAATAGAAGATGAAATAACTAATACCTGATAAAATAATACATAGATTCACTCCTAACTAATTCATATATTACTAATATTTGCATAATTCTAATCGGCTAACAAACCACTAAGTCCAATTTAAAAATCACATTCCTTTGCACGAGATGTTCTTTTTCCTGAAGCCAATTAGCAAAACCCAAGAAACTCATAGCTAGGAATTATAATATAGTAAAAAATACTCAAGACTGAACTTGCTACTAGCATTTCTGTTAGAATATATGATAAAGATATTCTGATTCTTTGTATATATCACATTAGTTAAGTGTATATTTAGTTCCTCTTATAGCTAGTTAGTTTTCTTAATTATAGTCTTGTATTGATTGTATATAAATCATTGATATCAATGAAATAAGGAGGGGGGTTAAACTCTTTCAATTTCAAATGTCCCTTTCTTTTACTTTTAATCACACTAGTATTCTTCTTTGAGATTTGGGTTTTACTTCTGCAGGTGCATCTCTGTAAAGCCTTTATCCCATTTATTTTAAAAATGAATCAAAACCCAAAAAGGAAAAAAAAAAACTCAGCTGCATGCACGATTGAGAATGATTACAAACATTTGTACATGTCCAGAGAGAAAGTATTGAACATATATATCTTTAAATTTGACGTAAATTATTAGTTTTGTCTTTGAATTATTGATAGTCTTAAAAATACCTCTTTACTCGACTAACTAAATTTAAATACACTCATGATACACCTCTGATCTGCCACATGACATAACAAGTCATGGTTTCAAACTCTTATGGAAGCACGAGCTCTTAATAAAAAGCTAAGGAGAGTGTGGAAAACACTTTAAATTTGGCGAGAATTTAGATGTATATTTCACTCATGTTGCAAGATCGTTGGTGAATATTTTTAAGGCGGTCAATAATTGAAAAATGAAACTAATAATCCACGTCAAATTTAAAGATATTTTCGATACTTCTTTCTTCAAACAAATAGTACATGACTTTAATTTCTGTTTTAACTCAAACCAGTTTGTTAATTGTTACCAAAAACTTTGAAAACAAAAGGAGAGTATATGTAGTACTGTCTGCAGGTATTATAATATCCCAAGTTGTACATAAACATAGTAAATGTGAATAAAGAGGTAAAAGGGCATTAAATGTTTTTTTGGTCAAAGCCTCGAAGAGAAGACACATTAAATATGCACAATTCTAATGGCAGTATTTAATTGAACTTGAAAAAAGTGTCTGTCTGACTGACTATATAGACATGCCTATGTTTCTTTTTCTTTCTTTGCAGTGAACTTCTGATCAATCTTGTGCTTTTCTAGCTCATTTATTTATTCATTGATTCAGACTTTCCACAGCCAAATCACATATTCCTTTGAAAGCCAAGTATTCATGCATTAAAATTACAATAACATGTTTGGTAGTATTTTAGTTTAGTTACTAGGTATAAAAAGCAATATATGGGGTCATTTGATACTAAGAATAAGGTTAAATAAAATGTATCAGTAATATTAGTATAATTTATGCTTTCATTAATTATGGAAATATTATTTTATTTTACATTGTTTGGTTTGATGTACTAAAATAAAATGCATTGTATAATTTTAAATTTTATTTGTTTATTTACCAAGATACCCTCCACAAATATGACATAAAAGATGTAATATAAAGGTTTTGAGAGACAATTAAATCTTTAACCATGCTTATGTATGCATTAAAATCCATTGCATTACTAATATCATGGATTTTCATATAGTAGTAATACACAATTCAATGCACAACCAAATAAGGTTAACTAATACACTTGTGAAAACGACATTCATGAACTCGAAGTCATGCTTAATGATCCCGGTTACCGCAATAAAATGGATATAAATAGCCTTTTCGGTTACCCGATTGAAAATGATACATGTTTAGTGGTTCAAAATTTAGAAGAAATTGTGGATAACATCGAGAAAACAATGTTGATGATGAAGTTGAAGAAGATACTATACATTTGGGACTAGTTATGCGTAAGGAATCACTTATCGCGTCTAGAACTCTTCATGTTTTTTTTGTGATGTTCATGAAGACAACACAAAACGTTTGGATGCAATAAAAAGAAGTTAGAGATGATCTTTAACTAGATTTAAATTTTAATAAAAAATAAAAAAAACACTAGAATTATATTTCACTAAATTGTCTTAGATATTTTTATAATTTTAAAAATTATTAATTTATAATATTAATGGAACCATTTATTTACATAGGGGTCTTCTAAAAATATATTATCTTATTATTTTATAAAAATCTGTAACTTTTTCCACTGGCCTAAGTCGGGATCGGAGAAAAATATAATCTTATAAATTTATTAATTTAGAGAGGTTTTACTGTAATTAGTTGTATTATTTATATTGAGATTATTTCTTATGCAGTGTTTGATTTGGTATATCAAAGATAACATGCATTGCGTAATTTCCATAAAGAATTATTTGCTTATAAAAATAGAGTAAATTCTAGGCTTAGCAAACATAAAAATCATATTTGTATGTTTTAGCTATAGTTTGTATAATTAAACTTTATGTTTGCTATAGCTATTAATCTGTATATTTCGGTATACATATACATAAAAATCTGTATTTATATATTTCAGGATACTAATTATACATAAAAACTTGTCATGTCTTGATCTGTATATTTCGGTAATCTGTATATTGATTTGTATACAAATTAAAACATAGTAATTGTATATAAACAAAATTACTACATATATACATAAAGAGATTACACAAACATGTCTTGTTATGCATAACTATATATGGAAAATATACAAACAACAAATTGAATTTGTATAAACAAACTAAAAAATAGTAATTATATATTAAAATAATTGTATAAAGGGAATTCCTATATACTAATATACCTTCCGAATGGGTCTCGCCAGATGGCAAAAAACATGAAATGTTTGCTGCGAATTACAAATAAAACAAACCATGGCTATAACATTTAATTTGAATTAATAGTTTGTTATTTCATACAATTTTTCATAAAAATATCCTCCATAAATATGGTGAAAAGATATGAAAAAGATTTTGAGGGACAATTGTGTCTTTAATCATGCTAATACATGCATTAAAATCATTTGCATTACTAATTTATACTACGAATTTCCATTTATTGGTAATACACACTTCAATACACAATAGAGTGTAAAATTAATGCAAGCATTAGTTATACATATGTTGAAAAAGTGTACCAAGTTAATAAGATATTGATAATACACAAAGTTAATGCATGTATTATTTTTTCTAAAAATATACTCTGCCAAACAACCCCTAATTAGTACAATAATGTATATATAAGTTAGGGAAAAAGGTTTGAAATATATCCGAACTTTGACCGAAAGTGTTGTAACAATACGAAACTTTGGAAAGGACCTTTTACCCCACTGCACTATTTAATAGTGTATTTTAAAGGTATATATGTGTCCACGTGGACATTATAAATATTGCATCATTATAAATAGTAATGTGTTCACGTGGGCACATATATACCTTTAAAATACACTATTAAATAGTGCAGGGGGTAAAAGGTCCTCCATAAAGTTTGGTATCATAACATTAATTTCGGCCAAAGTTGAAGTATTTTTCACATCCTTTTCCCAATAAGTTATGAGATAATCTATATATTAATTATGTAGAGTATAAAATAAAATAACTAAACTTTACATAATTAATTTATGTATTTTAGTACCGACTTAATTTTACCTATCAAGCAAACGACCCCTTAATACCCTCACATTTGATGCGAGTCTCTGTGTGTGTCTTATTTGGCTACATAATCTCTTGTTTTGACTTCTGTAATTATAAAGGAAAAAAGGAAATTAATATTTCAAATGTGTCCCTATTCTTAATTCCTTTTTTCCAATTTACCAAAGGAAAGGAAAATTGAAACCGTACCAGTGTTGATCTCAAAGTAATACCCCTAATGTCATTTTGTTTTGTAGGATTACAAATTACTATAATTTTTTTTACATAAATACACATCTTATGTTACAATAATTTTTAAAATTTCTCACTATTTTAAAAATTACAAAAATTCTCTCTCGAATACATCTCTATCCTCTCTCAAATACATCTCTATTCCCCATCTCGGATACACCATCATCTCCTCTTAAATACATTCCTCTTATTAAGTAATGTATCATTCGCAATCCGTGAGCTATGTATCTGCAGGTTTCTGATGTATCCAAGATCCTATAATTTAATGAAATTTTTATAATTTGAATAAACATAGAAATAAGATATAATTAGTTCTTAATACAATGAAATTTATGTAATGTTTACCACAAAGCAAATAAAGATAGACTGTCAAGGTCAAATTTACATCTTAACACAGATGAAAAATCCCCCAATCCAACAAACTAATTAAGCATAAAAAATTGTTATAATTGTCTCCAAGTTCAAAGGGTCAATCTGGACATGAAATATGAACTCATGATTCGAAATTGAAATTTTGTTTAAGTTTGCAATTTGAATTTTTTACCATAAACATGATAACTCCTCAAGTTGTGATAACAATCAAAATTTCTCAAATTCTTATATAATATTACCAAATGAGCAAATCATAGTTTATAAACAAGACATCAAAATATATATCCTAAGACACCGCAAACATAAATCATCTCTTATCTTTATTGTTCCTTTTACAATTAAATGATTTCAATACAAATTTTCAAATATGCATAGTTTTATAAAATTCACTAGTCAATAATAATAATAATAATAATAATAATAATAATAATAATAACTAGTTATTCTTTAAAATAATCTTTTCACATTGTACGGAAAATCTCTTTACGCTGAACATAGGTCTTCTTTTTTCAAAATTTAAAATGATAGGTCCTTTTTATATAAAATATCAAATCTTTGGTCAAGTTCTACATTTAAAAAGAAATTGAAATCACAATTCAAAATTCAAAATCATAATTTTAAATCATGCTCTCAAGTCACATATTCAGACACTAATTTAAAATCATGACTTCATAATATATGTCCAAACGAACTAAGATGCAATCTAAAAGGTTAAAGAAAAATTTAGAGAGCGACACTAGCTAGTTTTAAGTTTGTTTGATCGATGTAGAGAATGTGGTCCTTGTATATATTCTTTATGTGGTCCTTACTCCTTACATAGTCATATAACTTATATTCATTCATGAAAAGATGGATGGGAACAAGATGAGATTCGAAAACAAGAAACATCTTATTAGCCTTACAATAAATATTACTTTATATTAAAGGGGTTCATAATTGGATGATGTTGATGATGTGTGGTGTAACTTTTGATATTTGTTTGTCTATTTCTAGGATCTAGTGCAATATTGATCGTTGGGTAACAAGGACAGAGTTAGAAGTTCTATTTCATATTACATTGAATTCAATAATTTCATTGTTAGGTCATGAAATTAAAGGTTTTCAAATTTCTAAAGCAAAAACAATATTTAGAGGATAGCTTTCAAAATTGAGATGTGTGCTCAAGTCAACCTAGTATCACAAGTATACTTTTATAATTTATCGTTGCACGTTGGGGCAAATCGACAGAATTTAAGGACGTTAAATATATTTGATTACAACTTTCTCTTCTTGTACTCTTTCATCGAGAGACATATTCAGAATTGTAAGAAAATGTATGTATTATTAATGAAAGTGAATCTAAGATATAAATTGATTAATTTATTCTTTATGTTCTTATCATTAAATTCGTTCTACTTTTAAAACTATAAGTCTGAAATTAATTTTATCTTTTAAAAATAGTAGTAAAACAAAAAGTTCATGTATTATATATAGTTATATTTCATATCAAGATGTATTGAGATCGCTTGAAACCTATTGACGGTATGTTATAGCATTCATTAGTACTAGTTTCAATATACACATTTTGATTTAATCATTTGAAAAAAGTTCATGTATTATATATAGTTATATTTCATATCAAGATGTATTGAGATCGCTTGAAACCTATTGACGGTATGTTATAGCATTCATTAGTACTAGTTTCAATATACACATTTTGATTTAATCATTTGAAAAAAGTTCATGTATTATATATAGTTATATTTCATATCAAGATGTATTGAGATCGCTTGAAACCTATTGACGGTATGTTATAGCATTCATTAGTACTAGTTTCAATATACACATTTTGATTTAATCATTTGAAAAAAGTTCATGTATTATATATAGTTATATTTCATATCAAGATGTATTGAGATCGCTTGAAACCTATTGACGGTATGTTATAGCATTCATTAGTACTAGTTTCAATATACACATTTTGATTTAATCATTTGAAAAAAGTTCATGTATTATATATAGTTATATTTCATATCAAGATGTATTGAGATCGCTTGAAACCTATTGACGGTATGTTATAGCATTCATTAGTACTA
>JAJOOS010021833.1:0-10246 GCA_029582725.1 Solanum chiquidenum
GCTTTTGACAACATTTGCATGGTTGCTTATGGGTACGATCCAGCATATTTGTTACCATCCTTTCCGGAGGCAAAATTTGCAAATGCTTTTGAAGAAGTTGTTCGTATTAGTAGTGATAGATTCAATTCCCTTGCCCCTTTTATATGGAAGCTCAAACGAATTCTGAACGTTGGATCTGAGAAGAAATTGAGAGTTTGTGCAACACAAATCCGCGATATGGCTAAGGAAATGATTAAGCAAAAGAAGGAAAGGTCAAATTATAATAAGAGGTCTAGTGACGAGGATCTTCTTTCAAGATTCTTAATAAGTTCTAACGAACAACAAAACATGCATGATGAAGAGTTCATTATAGATATTGTCATTAGTTTTATCTTGGCAGGAAGGGACACAACTTCTGCTGCACTAACATGGTTCATTTGGTTGATTTCAAAGAATCCAAAAGTGGAAAAAGAAATCCTGAAGGAAATAACTAATTACACAATGACATATGATGAAGTGAAGGACATGCCATACACTCATGCATCATTATGTGAAAGCATGAGACTTTACCCTCCCGTCCCTATTGATACTAAAGAAGCCATGCAAGATGATATATTGCCTGATGGAACATTTGTAAAGAAAGGAACGCGAATAGGCTATCATCCATATGCAATGGGGAGGGTGGAGGACATATGGGGGAAGGACTGGCAGACTTTTAGGCCAGAAAGATGGTTGAAAAGGGATGTCAAGATGGGGAATTGGAAGTTTGTTCCTAAGGATCCATTTGTGTATCCAGTGTTTCAAGCTGGACCTAGGGTTTGTTTAGGGAAGGACATGGCGTTCTTGCAAATGAAGAAGGTGGTGGCTGGAGTTTTACCAAGATTTAGGTTTGTTCCGGTGGTGGATAAAGGTGAGGAGCCGGTGTTGATAGCTTACCTTACTATTAAGGTGAAAGGGGGTCTCATGGTGAGGATTGAGGAAAGGACAAAATCGTCCTAAGGTAAGAAAAAAAAGGATGCATGTACATGTGCATGTGCATAGCGTGTGTGCACATGCACATGTATGTATAAGAGAAAAGAAAAGAAAAGGAACAAAATGTGTTGGTCTACGTCCAATTAGAGTAATCAGTGTGCAATAAATGTTTGAAAAGGAGGAGTTTTGTTAAAAATGATCTATATGTGTGTGAGGAAGGTTTTTTCCTTTTTCAGTTGTCTAGTTTTTATCTTAATTGTACCATCTTATCAATGTTTATTGTGATCATAAAATAATAATTGTTTTAATAAAGTTGTTTATATCACTAGTGTTTTTTTCGATAGGAGATTCAACTCCTATGTAAAATTTCATAACTTTGGACTAGTAAAAGTTGCTTTGTTTGTGCCATGTGGGATTGTCATGAATTGATTTTTTTTTGCTACTTGAAATATACATTGTTTTAATGAGAGTTTTGTCAAAGACTAGTTAGGTGGTTTGGAGTATTAAAATTCCATTTTTTTTAATAATAAAAGACTTTTAGTAAATTTTAAATGAAAATTTTGAATTATTTATTTAACTATAGTTATTTAATTAACAAGTAATTTTAAATAATAAATTTAATTGATTGTTAATGGGTTAAATTTATTATTTATTTAAAAGAAAATTACGCGTATAAGCAAACATATACTAGTTAATTAGTTATAGTCATAGTTTGCCTTAATTACAATTCACGACTCACTTTTAACTATAATTATGCAGCTCAACTTTTCAGTTTTGTATAATTCACACGTTTGTATAATTTAGAATTTGCATAATATAATTTGTATAATTGTTTACACTTCAGATGTTGTAATTCATGTATAAATTCGTTATTTCGAGTTTATACAAAAATAACTGAATTATACAAATGTACCCACGAATTATACAAACCTGCGAATTATACAAACCCGCAAATTATACAAACGAGACAACTTAAACTGTAGCTACAACCCTTAAATATGCAAACTATAGCTATGGGGCATAATTAAGTTTATTATAGTGACTATTTGCGAAAAATCCCCTTTATTTAAGGAGAAGCTACCTAATTACACAATCATCCCTACTGTATTTATTAATTTTCCCTGTAGTTTGAAATAATTAGAGTACATTTTATCTCACTATTTAATAATTTAATTCATATTGGCCAAATTTCAAGTCAGATACATATGAATCACACTAAATACGCACTATACACATGCATTTTGTGTGATTCACATATATTTGGAATACCAGATACGCGAGTGAGATATGAGAGTGGTGAGCGAGATGAGAAAGAGGCGAACGAGATTTGTCTATGTATCCCAGATACATGCAAAACCATTAAATTTGACCTCATGTATCTAAATGTATTTGGACGCACCAAAATTTGCTAAAATTTGCAATATTTCAAACTAACATATATCTACATAATTAGCTTCTAAATTGATAAAATATCGATAATTTACCCTTTATTTAATTGTTCAATAAACGTCCACCGATGCTTCCCAAGTCAACTAGTGGAACAGCCAGCCAATAGTATGAATTGTATTGAGGGAAGTGTCTGTTGCAGCCTTAACTAAAGTGTTGTTGAGATATTAAATTTGGTTGAAACACATTTATTTTAAACTAACTTTTAAAAAAATAATAAGATATTTATTTAATTATTTTATTAACACTATTTTGATGACACTATTTTTGGATTGACAAAGCAAACGAATATTGAATTAGAACGGGATATGAAATTGAATTAAAATAAATATCCTGTTATTTCTTTTAAAAAGTAGTATAAAAACAATCCTATTTTAAATTGACAATTATTGTGATTTATAGTACCTTTTGCGTAATTTACAAATATATAAATTTCATTTTAAAAAAATTAAAGATTTCACGCGGTAAATTTCCGATCAAATTTAAACGGTTTGACGCTCGAAAAACGAAAAATATCGCATTGGAAGAGGGACTATGTAACAACCTCTAAAATCTTTCCTTCCTTCCTAACCATTATGATCTCTCCACCATTACCAACCATTTCCATTAATGTTTGTTAGGTATGGATGTGTAGTTAAGAGGGTAGGTTTCTCCTATTGATTGTTGGTTGGTGACAATTGAATTGGCTTAATTACTTTTGCTCACAAGTGCTGTACTTGGCACCATGCTGTAGTCCTTTTTTCATGAGGATACATCATATGGTTCAATTGAGTAAGTAATGAATAGGAACTAGCAGACATAGTTGTACCAATTACAAGTAATATTACTAGCAAAAGAAAGTGAGAAATCACTGATCATTGTTGTTTGCAGATTACTCTTAGCATATTCAACATGTGAAGTAAAGTTCTTAGTAATTGAAGATAGAAGCATTTTATCTTGTTAAAAAATCATTTTGTGTTTCCTTGTTTTGCTTTGCAGATTTCAGAAATGGATATTGGCTTAGCAGTTGGTGGTGCATTTCTCTCTTCAGCTTTGAATGTTCTCTTTGATAGGCTTGCTCCTCAGGGTGATCTGCTCAACGTGTTTCAGAAGCATACAAATGATGTTAGGCTCTTAAAGAAGCTGAGAATGACTTTGTTTGGTCTTCAAGCTGTGTTAAGTGATGCAGAGAATAAGCAAGCATCAAATCAATTTGTGAGCCAGTGGCTTAATGAGCTCCGAGATGCTGAAAATTTGATGGAACAAGTCAATTACGAGGTTTTGAGACTTAAGGTGGAAGGTCAGCATCAAAATCAGCAAGTAAGTGACCTCAACCTGTGCTTGAGTGGTGATTTCTTTCTTAACATAAAGGAGAAGTTGGAAGACACTATTGAAACATTGAAGGATTTGCAAGAGCAAATTGGTCTACTTGGCTTAAAGGAACATTTTGGTTCGACTAAACGAGAAACTAGAACACCTTCGACTTCTTTGGTTGATGATTCTGATATCTTTGGGAGGCAGAATGATATAGAGGATTTGATTGACCATTTCTTGTTTGAAGATGCAAATGGATTTTTTTTTACTGTAGTTCCTATTGTTGGAATGGGAGGTGTGGGGAAGACAACACTTGCTAAAGCGGTTTACAATGAGGAGAAGGTGAAAGACCATTTTGGTTTGAAAGCTTGGTTTTGTGTTTCTGAGGCATATGATGCTTTCAGAATAACGAAAGGGTTACTTCAAGAAATTGGCTCATTTGACTTAAAGGTTGGTGACAATCTTAATCAGTTACAGGTCAAATTGAAGGAAAGCTTGAAGGGAAAGAAGTTTCTTGTTGTCCTTGATGATGTGTGGAATGATAACTATAATGAGTGGGATGACTTGAGAAATGTTTTTGTACAAGGAGATATGGGAAGTAAGATCATTGTAACTACACGTAAGGAAAATGTTGCCTCCATGATGGGTAGCAAAGCAAACAACGTGGAACTCTGTCTAGTGAAGTCTCTTGGGATTTATTCAAACGACATTCACTAGAAAATAGGGATCCTGAGGAACACCCAAAATTTGAAGAGGTTGGAAGAAAAATTGCAAACAAGTGCAAAGGGTTGCCTTTAGCTCTAAAGACACTTGCTGGTATTTTGCGCTGCAAATCAGAGATCGATGAGTGGAGAGACATTTTAAGTAGGAAAATATGGGACCAGCCAAGTTGTTTGAATGGTATATTACCGGCGTTTATGTTGAGCTATAATGATCTTCCTCCAGATTTGAAGAGATATTTTGCTTATTGTGCAATATATCCAAAAGATTATCTGTTTTGCAAAGACCAAGTTATTTACTTGTGGATTGCTAATGGTCTTGTACAGCAGTTTCATTCAGGTTGTTGTTGTTGTAGTTAGTAGTAGTAGATTGTATTTTACTACTTAGAATTGACAGCAGGACAAAGAAAGAACCATCTCTTATTAATTCTTCTAGTTTTAGCTGATGCATATAAGCTATTCAAAATATAATGCTGTCTTTCTTACTACACTTTGTTGCAATACACTATTTAAGATATATACACATATATGCATACATTTTTTCCATAACAAGTATAAATAGAGTTAGATATATATTTCGTATTTTTATTAGCCATCAATACAAGACACTAAACTATGATTTAATGGTGCTACTTTATTGACACTACAACAAGTAAAAATAGTTTTATACAATATGAGTATCCACATATTATAATATTCTAACAGAGACTATTTTAGCTCTTGAGAAACTTCCATGGCCCTGTTCTAGTTCCTATCCTGAAAATTGACATGGTGAAATAGATTAGGTTGTGCTTTAAACAGATTAGATTTAGAGCTATGTTTGCTCGGACTCTGCAATGTGGGGGTACGTGTCGGATCCTCCAAAACTAGTGTCATTTTGAAGGATATGGCATCGTGTGTAGCAACATTTTTGGGGAGTTTGAGCAGTGCATTAGAAATTGACCATATATACATACCTCCAGAAGCCTGCTAAAGCTCTGAGACTCATATAGATGGTTAGAGCCACCCAAATTCCGACGAATTTATAACTTGATGAAAGAATGAACAAGAACACAATGCTGAATAAAGCCACTGTTACCTGAACACAAAATGCATTCTCGGAATTTAATATTTGTTGAAATTTACTGTTTTGAGGGGAGGGGAGGGAGGTGTTTTGAGGAGATGGCGAAAAAGATGACTACATTTTAACTTGAGGATATGTTTAACTTGTGTTGTCGATAGACGAAAAAAGAAAAGGAATGCCAAGTGAGCTTACCATTGAGTAGGCTGAATATGCAAAGTCAGATGCGCCAAAGTTTACGCCATCAAAGACAAAGGCCAGGGCGTTGATAGGTTGTGTTGCCGCGACAAACTGAAATGGGAAGAAATCGTGAGGTCCAAAATCTATTACTTTACATTGAAAAGTTCTCTAAGGTGTATTGACAAAGCATATTAGGATATGGTGGATACCGGAATGCCAATGCCAATTAGGTGGATGACGTTGACGTCTTTTGTAAATAATCTAGCTCCAAAATGTAATCCAACTCCAAGGATGAGTGCTAGCACCAATCCTAGAACTAATCCCAACTGCAAAATTTTCAAGAATTGGAGGTCAAAAATAGTTCATCATTAAGGATACGCGAATCTCTACTAATAGAACAGCCTAAGTACTTACCTGCAACACTCTTGATGCTGTAGCAGTAGCCCTATTGAAGTCGTTTTGAGCAAATGCACTTGCTAATATGGCCTGATAGAGAAAAGTAAGGTCAAATTTCTGAATTTCATTTACATTTTGATAGTTTTGATGCTTTTGCAGGTTAGATTTAGGACATAGATGGTGATAGTTCACGTAGAGAAAGGGAACAGTTGATAGTTGGGGTGTGAAACTCGCGATATGGAAACATCTTCTGGTGTACTCATGGTGACTCGTGATAGGTTATTTTGAGAGGGATAATGGTTGGTACATTTTTTGGATAGATTGTCTTCGACTTTAGTACTTAAATCACTTGAAATAGATTTGATTAAATATTAGATAGTAGATAGGCAGGGTGGTGACTGGTGGCATAAGATCCTTCTCTACTTGTCTAACTCGAGCCAGATAGCAGCAATCACTCAGAATAGTCGTATTTAGAACACATGTAAGTCTAGATCGAAAGATAAGGAAGGTCAGTCGAAGCGAAAAGAAAGCCTTGGTCGGACAGTAGGCAGACAGGCAAGAACAGCAAGACTCAGTACAGTTGAAAGAACTTGCGATTTAGAAAAATGATCATATATCACCTGACCGGCAACAGCCAAACCATCAGCTAGAAGAGATGTAGTCAGCCAAACCTGCAAGCAGACCTGAAATGCAGCCATTTCTGTGGGTCCTAACCTTGCAGCCAATGATGCAGCTAACGTTACACAGAACGTCACTGCTATGACCCTCATTAACAATAGAAATCCTGAAATCCAGGGGAAAAAAAGAGAATGAAAAGAAAAGGAGACAACAGTTAATGAACTAATTCCACCTTATACTTGGAACATTAGAAACTTTCTTTTAAATAGTAGATCGAAAAGCAGAACGAAATCAGGTGAATAAAAGCATTTCACGTTGTCAATAGTTTGATATCCTAAGAATCTGCCCGTCTACTCAGTCTCCGTATTCAACTTCCTATTGCAAATGCCAAAGCAATCAGATGACATTACATAGGAACACGAATACACAAGACGAGGAGAAAGAGTTGAACATGAGAAATAATAAACCACTAAAATTTCTTTTACAAGAATTCTGCAGACTAAAAAGATGAAAGAAGGGAGACATTAAGAATCTAATAAGCATTTCTTATGCCTTGTTATACCAAAATTATACGTTTGAAGAGTTGAATTCTGAGATGGTCACTCAACTAATAGTTATTAACTCAGAAAGTCACTTTCTTTATCGAAAAAAATGAGAATCAAGAAGAAGAGTGACTTTCTAACATAAATAACAATTAGTTAAGTGACCATCTAAGAACTCGACCCTACGTTTGAAGTGAAGATAAACAACGTCAGAGAAAACCTCACCATTTGTCAGAAATCGAGCAAATTGCATATACTTTAGACTAGGAGGTAAGAGATCAACTTTTTCCATCAATCTCCAAAAAAGTATTACTGAAATTAGGTACCTGCACTACCAAGTCATATAAGAATCTATGTCAATGATATATCGGAAAACTATTTTCTCACAAGTTTTGTTTTTCTGGAGACATGATAGAGACTCACTGTGAAATTACATGAGCAATTGCAGCACCTCTGACGCCCATATGGAACGCAAAAATGAATATGGGGTCCAAAATTATATTTGTCAAATCTCCAGCCACTGATGAGATCAAAGCACAAAAAGGAAAAGAAAGAAACTAAGTTAGATTTTTCTTAAACTGAATTTGAACTTCATCCGTCTGTCGAAGCTTGATTCAGATTCTTAGTAGCTCACCAGTTGCAAAGAGTGGAGTTTTTGTATCTTTAAATCCTCGAAAAACTCCTTGCATGGCTAATGAGAGAAGAACTGCCGGTGCACCGAGTGACCTCAAATTTAGGTACTCTTGAGCTGGTTTTAGCATGGGTGATCCCTGTAATATGAGAGGGCTCAACGAAGGCAGATGGAGCATATATTCAACGAGTTCAACCGTTCAACTAAAGCAGTTGAAAGTTGTGTCTTTTGCTACTTTATTAAGAACTTTACTTACATGTTTGACTCCCATAAAGCTTAATATAGGCTTTGCTCCAGAAATTAGAAAGGCGGCTTGGATGAAGCCAAGGATGGCACCGATGATCAATGCAGACGATGCAGATGGAATGTGCTTCTTTTCAGGCTTTGGCTTCACAACTTCAAAGGATGTAGCAGTCGTTCCGGACTTGTACACACTCCCTGCAGAATCATTTGATATAACGGGAGACAATACCATTATCAAGAAGCGGAAGGAACTTAGATTAAATCATCTCTATATAATAGTGTGATATAAAACATGGATTTCCAACATACTGTTTTGAGGTATTAGCTCTTTGTTTTCACTGTTCGATTGCGACTCTGTATCCAATCCTTCAACATCTTGTGATTGTATATCCTGGCTTTCGTTGTCTCGTGGTTCGGGACTTACTTTGGTGATGGTATCTTCCTCAGCAACAAAAGAGGTAGTGACACTGACAAGTGGAAATATTGCAATCCTCGATGCCTGATTGAAAACAGCAATCGAAATTCCCACAGCAGCAAGCTCAACAGGACCTACATCAAACAAATTTTGATGGTTATAACTTACAAAATCTGTTTCAGTAAAGTAGTACTCCCTTCATTTCAATTTGTTTGTCTTAAACTCCGTGCCAAGTCAAAACCAGACAAACAAATTGAAACAGAGCAAGTAATTATAACTATCTTGCAAGCGTCTAGCGGTTACCTATTTGGCCAATGAATGCTGTATCAACCAGAGATGCAATAGGATCTGCTGTTAAAGCTAGTGCAGCAGGGAGGGCGATTCTCGCAATCTCGCGGCCTAACTCGTCCAATTTAAATACTGATCTGCTCATGACACACAATTAATAATATTACTAGTAACTTGTGAAAAATCTCAACATTTCAAAAACATCAAAAGGTTCTTAGAATAACTATCGGATCACCTAAAAGATAACTACAGGTAACCAATTAACCATCCTTAAAACCTAAAGTTCGTACAAAAGAAACTACTTATAAGGTGTTGGATACTCTTAACGATGTAAGTAACGGTCCGGAGTTGGACAAAATGGATAATATCACATAGCTCAACAATAATAACATGTTAAAAAAAATAGGTTAATAGTTATATCTTTTACAATATGATTTCAAATATGAAAAAGGAAAAGAGAAATACCTTGCTTCCCTAAAGAAAATGCAGAATGGAACTTCTTTCTCTGCCATACTAAATTGCTAACTCACCAAGAAAATTGTTTCCACTCCCCTCACTGAAAATGTCAAATTCTCAATATCAAAACACAATTCAGATTTTCTTCAACATACATATAATGTACATCCCCACCCCGCACCCTCACAACAACTTAACACACACGTGTATCGTCACTGGTGGAGTCAAAATTTTCATTAAATAGTTTCAAAAATATGAAAAAGTAAATACACGAGAGTTTGATAGGGCTTGTCATGACCCGAGCCTACCCTGGACGTGGCTAACACTCGAAAACTATTGTTGGCCCCCAAGCAACTCCTTATCCGGACTGACTATTAAGCGGAAGACTAACTCAAGTATCAGAAACGGAAGAAAATATTTAAAACAACTTACTGAATCTCAAAACTATTTGAAAATACAGAAGCTAAAGGTACATAAAAAGATCATATATCATTTTAACCTTTTTATATACAGTGAAATTTTTCGGCGAATGAAAAAAAGGTTAACGAAAGATGCAACAAAGTCACAACTTACTTCCAAGAAAGTTGAATTTGAAATGAAGTTTCATTCAAAACTAATTAAGACCAAACTAAGAAAGAAATTAATTTCAAGAATTCAAAGTTTATAATGATAGTATAAACTTACCAAACTTACACGAATTTTATGAGAGGAGAAATAATTGTGTTAGCTTTCATTGTTCACTAAAAAAGTATCTCTCTATTAATGAACCTAAATTATAGATGCAAATAAGATGAATACGAATTTTCTTTGCTCCAAAAGTTCTCTGCTTTTTTTCTCTTTTTTTGTATGTACATGCTTTAGACGAGAATAGGTTGTCTCCGTCACATTTTTTGGAATGTGATTCTTTTTTAAAAAATTATATGATATATTTAAAATTATAAATTAAAAAATATTTTATTATTATTTTACATATTTTTAATTATAGAATATAATTTTATTTTTTTCTTA
>JAJOOS010021834.1:0-13577 GCA_029582725.1 Solanum chiquidenum
ATGAGTCGTAGCTCTATGGAAAAAGTGTGTCCAGTATGCACACCATACCCAATTTCAAATCACTCCATCTATGTTATGTGTATTTTGTTTAATGTGGTCTGCTGTAAAATGGTTAATGAAATGAAAAATGAAATACTTTGTTGTATAAAGAGTGGTAGCTTAGTGGAAATAGTGTAAAGAAGTTTGTTTGCCATTGAGGTTCAATTCCCCATGGCCACATTATTTTTCTATGTTGGCTTTATTTTGGACACCCTTCACGAATTTTCTGCCTACGCCACTACTCACCAATATATTTGTACTAACTCCAGTACTTTTTATCATGAGTTTAGCTTAAGGTTATGAATAATTCACTACTAACCCTTTGCCTTCAAGTAATAATTTAAATTAAACAAATCTCATGAGAAAATAAATTAAAGATGTGGTCAACATATATACACAAAACTAGACATGGTCATTCCATAAAATCCCTTTGTGAACCGACACTATTGGCGGAAAGTGAACAAATTCAAATGTTAAGTTTTTCTCTACCTATCACACTATATATATAATCCTTCTCTAAGTCTTTTATTTCACCAAATCCCCATTTCTCTCTTTCATTTGCTTTCTCTATTATTATTTTTTTCTCCCAATGGGCAACTCTCATGATAAGAATGTCACCCCTCCTCCTCCTACCCTTCCCTAATCTCCCCTTCCAACTTCCCCTGCCCCTTCCCCTCTTTTTGTTCGCAAGGAGGCTACACCAACTGCTGACACTGCGATCTTAGGGGATTATGGGAGTAGCGCCCCTATCCACTCAGCCAATGCTCCTCTTATATAGATGGGAAGCATGCTGAATGATGGGGAAGGAACATATGTGGTTTGGGCCAAAACGCCCAATGTTGAAGATTTTGGAGCAGCAACAGCTGAAAGTGTCAACATTGGGCCTTTTGGCCCAAACCTCAAATGTTCCTTCTCCAGTAATCAACATGTTTCCCCTCTTTCTAGGAGGAGCATTGACTGAGTGGATGGAGGTGCTACTCCCATAAACCTCTAAGATCTCAGTGACAACAATTGGTGTAGCCTTCTCACAAACACGATGAGGGGAAGGGGCAGGGGAAGAGGGAGGGGGAGGAGGAGGAGGAGGAGGGGGGACATTCTTAGCATGAGAGTTGATCATTGGAAGAGCGCAAAAAAAATAATACAGAAAGCAAATGAATGACAAAAATGGGGATTTAGTAAAATAAAAGACTTGGAGAAGGATTATATATATAGTGTAACAGGTAGAGAAAAACTTAACATTAGAATTTTTTTCAGTTCCCACCAATAATGTTTGTTCAAAAAGGGATTTTATGGAATGACCATGTCTAGTTTTACTTATTGGGCATAGCTCGTGCTAGAGCACGGGCCCAACACACAAATTAAATTATTGTTCTAACTAAAGAGTAAACAATTCCACTATAACTTCTCATAAATGATTTTTTACATTCATTCTATAGAACTGAAAATGCCGCTTAAAACCTGTCCTCTACCATTGAAATTCAATTCAAGAAGCTAATTACAGAATAATATAATGACAAAAATTGAAAACAAAATATTATTTGGAGTTTGTATTCTCTTATAAATGACCCATTTTGATTTTTTTTCGCTTTAATTAGAAACAAAAATCCAATTGTCATTCTCAGTTTATCGTTAGAGCACAAATAAAATTGAAGAGAGAAGAAGAACAAAGGGAAACGAAATACCTTAAACTGCAGCAACACATTCAGAAGATGGAAGATGAAGATAACTAACACTTTCAAAAGATGGACCAAAATTCAAAAGAGAAAAAGAACAAAGGAGAATATATATATTCTCCTTATTTAGAAATTGGACTTTTTGGACGAACACTGCATTAAAGAATTGGACCAAAAGTTATTTTGATTGTACTATGATGCATTTAATATTTTATTGTTTGTGGCCCAATTTAATTGGCTATAAAATTTCATGCATATTTCGAGAAACATCTATATTATGAAATGTCAGACGTGTCTTTATATGCTTATTGATTATACTTGCTACAAAACATAGACCTTGGCTTTCTCTTTCCACTTCCCACAACTCACTTCATCTTTCATCGTTTGAAAGTGTTAGCTCTCTTCATCTTCCATCTTCTGAAAGTGTTGCTGCAGTTTAAGGTATTTCTTATCCCTCTGTTCTTCTTCTCTCTTCAATTTTCTTTGTGCTCAAATGATAAACTGAGAATGATAGTTGGATTTTTGTTTCTAATTAAAGGGAAAAATCAAAATGGGTCATTTCTAATAAGGGGTAATACATGGCTGAAAATTTGATTTTTCCATTCAAATTTCTTTATAACCAAATGGGTGAATCAAAATGAAAGTTCATATCTTCAACGTTTTTCGCAATTTTCGGTTGTCAACAAAGGGAATAATCGAAATGGTATTTCTATTCATGCAATAGACAAATTCACTTTCTTTATTGATATTGAATTGTAATTATGCTTATGTCATTTGGTTGATGTACATGTTTTGAACTGTGAGTGTATCTTAGGATAGTTTTTAGCATTGATGACCTCTCTGAATTTAACCACTCTATTTGAGATCCCATTTCTTTGGTGGGCAGTCTCAAATTGGAAATAAATATGTGAGTTTGAAGATCTTGATGTTTGAATTTGTGATATATCCATCCTCAATTGTTGTTGCACATGTTTTGTTACCCTTTGCAATAAATTTTGAGCAGTCTGTTATAACTTGAGGTTCATCGTCAAAAAAAATTTGACATCTATTTGGGTTCAAAACAATGTTTTAATCTCGCACAAACAGGTGACTTTTAGTCTTTTCCATACACGTTCGAACATTGACAAATTATTTCTCAAGCTGATATCAAAATCTAATTAATGGATTGAAGTATTTATACAAAAACTACTCTTTTAATCCGATGATTTTTAGTCGTAGTGACCTATTTGAAAATTCTTATAGTTGTCAATAACAAGAACATACCCAGTCAAATTCCACAAATAGAGTATGGAGAGGATAAAGTGTACGAAGACCTTATCTCTACCACATGAAAGTAGAGAAGTTGTTTCCAAAATTTTCATAGTTGTCGCAGCAGGAAAAATTAGTGTTCCAACAAAATAGTGTTCTGGCACGACAACGGATGAGGTCACCTAGTTTTATTTTGAGTTCTTATGGATTTAACTCCTTTGCGATTAAAGACGTTTGATATACGTGACAATTAATACTTTTGGATCCTTGCTCACTTTTATAACTATACCTCGACTAAGCTAGTGTGGCAGAAAACAATCAAGGTTTAGAGACAGAACAAGAAGTAGGCTAAACTATGGGAAGGGTTGATTTCAGATACTCTTGCTTTTCGAGTCCTTCACGTACAATCTCACATACTTTTATCAGGTTCTTCAAATTTTGGCCCCTTATTGTTCAAAAGGAATCATAGTGTTCGGTTTAGTGTACTGATAAATGTTAGTGAAGCTTATGGTGTTGTTTATTGTACTTAGTGCATATTGGATTTGATCATTTCTGTTAAGTCTTGGCAAAAAGTAGGTAACTAAACATTTATGTAGATGTGCTAACGTGAGGAATTGCAATTAGCTGCTTCCTGAGATGCAACTAGAAGAGAGATATACGGTGCATAAATAAAATATAAAGAAAAAGGGAAAGTGAGACATTTTATTGTTGTTAGCATTGGTAGCCAAATACATGTGAATATGAGAAGAAAAGGTCAAATATGTGAGGATTATGAGATAAAAGCACATTCTTATGTTTCTTAATGCTAAAAGCAAAAAACACTTGTTGATTTACAGTATTCAGGACGAAGCAAACTCAAGCCCCGTTTCTATTCTTACTGTTGACAAATGTCTATTACAGTGTGTAACATCATAACCATGAAGAATAGGAGAAATGCAGTATATTGTTCATTTATGCTATTCTTACATATAGATTGGAAAAAAAATTATGGTACTTCTATCTCACCGTACTTCTCATTTCAAGGTACACTAACAATATGAGTTAGAAGGAGATGATCCACGTGGAAATAACAGAGCACCGATTGAATTCAATTCTCAATTTAGCTATGTCTAAGATTTGAGGATTAGATAAGCAATTTTGTTAGCCATTACTAGTGTTATCTTGTTTTTCAGGTATGGAAGGCCTAATTATCTTAGGAAAAACTCCAGTATCTATAGTTATGTTGTTATTGGTTCAGACAAACATTTCTCTCCTTAATTGAGGGTTGGAGTAAGTACTTTGGCTAATTGTTACAACTTAAATCTGATTTGTCATTTGTAGCCCTGTAGACTGTAGTTAAATTCACCTTTAAAAAGCACGGGTGCTAATGATGTGATCTTTCATTGACTGTCTATATTTACTCTATTTTAGCATCTATCATTGATCAACCTTTGCACATAATCGACTTTTCCTTGCGTCAATCATATTAACATATATGCAATTTTAGCTTAGTTTTTTTTATGTGCTACTTTTGACCAGTTTTTTTTATTGTTCGCTGCTATCCTTCATCATCAAATGATTAAGCACAACATCCACAACTTGAAAATATAAAATGTTTGGCTTGTGCTAGCAATATAGCAAACTCGATGGAGTTGGAAAGGGGACTTCAAGACCTTTGATTTGATATCTTATGGGCCACCTAACTCATCCTGTACTAAAAGTTATGGTCGTTTGAAGTCGACTCAAAACACACCACTTAAGCGTAACTTGCAATATTTTAGACTTTGATATTTCCAATTTCGTTCTTTCTAATTTTAGCTCTTTCAAATACCAAGGTGCTACAAAAATAAACTCAGACGAATAGAAAATTGCTTTTAAGGCTCCAAACTTTAATACTTTATTAGATCATACAATGGACTACTTTATTAATAGCATATCTACATATAATATATTAATATGTGAGTTCACAAAATAGAAATTACTAACATTGCAATCTCTAATAGTGGATAATTATTGTGTTGAGTTATTTTTAATAGTACTCTAATTTTTGTGTGCAGTGTTAATTAATTGATTAAATTGATCTCACCAACAGGGCCAGAGCTATGGATTGAACACCCTTCGCCAAAAAATTACATGATATATATAGGTCAAATATTACCTTTTTCAATCAAATTTGAGATCGAAGCTCGTTTATTCAATCATAAATATAAAAAACACATGCCTGCTTGGCCCAACTTTGGAAAGGAAAGTTAGCCCAAATATATCAATACACTTTTTATTTCTCACCCTATTTTTAACACTCTCCCTAACATTTGTTTCCAAATCCTCCTCTTTCATATTCTTCTCCACGCCGCCTTCATGATTCTCCTTTGTCTCCTTTAGAACATCAGCATTCAACCATGGTGGTGTACCACTACACTTCTTCAACAACTCCAATAGGTATTACTCCTCCTTATCTTCCTCCTCCTTTATGTATCTAATATCTCATTTATCTTTGTTTAGTATGTTCTGATTTCTGGAGCTAACACCGTTGCTAGCTGTGGAGCCAAATATGCTGCTCTCGATCTTCCTCTCTATGACAATGGACGATGTACTTTGGATGCATAGTCCCCGACTTTTGCCGATTTCCTCTTTTGTAAGCAGGTAGCTCTTTATTTCTCGCCGATATTAAGCACTAGTATTGGCAAAAACTTGAGGTGTACATATAAAATCTTGCGAGACTCACCACATCTTGATTAATGTAAGTGTAGTCCATTCTGGCTGTTTATGTCTTTTATATCTCTTGTCTTGATTCTTAAACCTGCGATTTGTGCTTTGTCCATGTTTAGAATTCTTCTGCAATTAGCTGGTAGTTGTTCCAACTCCTTGTATTTCGGTACCTCTGACTTACTGTAAGAACTATTAGCAATGACATCTGCAAGCTGATTTCCTTCCCCGTATACATGCTGAACTTTGAAGCTGTTTTGTTCCACAATTTGTCTTGATTCTTCCACTATGTCTAGTATCTACCATGGTATTTTCCATTCCCTAAGTTTCATTTTCATGATTCCTAGAGATCTGTTTCTAGAATAACCATCCTGAGCTAGTTTTTTATACAGTAAATTAGCCCTCTTAGAAATGTTGTCACGTAAAATATTACTTTATATTGATATATTAAGCATTTTGAACACCCTAAACAACAACAATGAGTCGTAGCTCTATGGAAAAAGTGTGTCCAGTATGCACACCATACCCAATTTCAAATCACTCCATCTATGTTATGTGTATTTTGTTTAATGTGGTATGCTGTAAAATGGTTAATGAAGTGAAAAATGAAATACTTTGTTGTATAAAGAGTGGTAGCTTAGTGGCAATAGTGTAAAGAAGTTTGTTTGCCATTGAGGTTCAATTCCCCATGGCCACATTATTTTTCTATGTTGGCTTTATTTTGGACACCCTTCTGGAATTTTCTGCCTACGCCACTGCTCACCAATATATTTGTACTAATTCCAGTACTTTTTATCATGAGTTTAGCTTAAGGTTATGAATAATTCACTCCTAACCCTTTGCCTTCAAGTAATAATTTAAATTAAACAAATCTCTTGAGAAAATAAATTAAAGATGTGGTCAACATATATACACAAAACTAGACATGGTCATTCCATAAAAGCCCTTTGTGAACCGACACTATTGGCGGAAAGTGAATAAATTCAAATGTTAAGTTTTTCTCTACCTGTCACACTATACATATAATCCTTCTCTAAGTCTTTTATTTCACCAAATCCCCATTTCTCTCATTCATTTGCTTTCTCTATTATTATTTTTTTCTCTCCTAATGGGCAACTCTCATGCTAAGAATGTCACCCCTCCTCCTCCTCCCCTTCCCTAATTTCCCCTTCCATCTTCCCCTGCCCCTTCGCCTCCTTGTGTTCGCAAGGAGGCTACACCAACTGTTGACACAGCGATCTTAGGGGTTTATGGGAGTAGCGCCCCTATCCACTCAGTCAATGCTCCTCCTATATAGATGGGAAACATGCTGAATGATGGGGAAGGAACATTTGTGGTTCGGGCCAAAACACCCAATGTTGAAGATTTTGGAGCAGCAGCAGCTGAAAGTGTCAACATTGGGCCTTTTGGCCCAAACCTCAAATGTTCCTTCTCCAGTAATTAACATGTTTACCCTATTTCTAGGAGGAGCATTGACTGAGTGGATGGAGGCGCTACTCCCATAAACCTCTAAGATCTCAGTGACAACAGTTGGTGTAGCCTTCTCACAAACACAATGAGGGGAAGGGGCAGGGGAAAAGGGAGGGGGAGGAGGACGAGGAGGAGAACGAGGGGGGACATTCTTAGCATGAGAGTTGATCATTGGAAGAGCGCAAAAATAATAATAGAGAAAGCAAATGAATGACAAAAATGGGGATTTAGTAAAATAAAAGACTTAGAAGGATTATATATATAGTGTAACAGGTAGAGAAAAACATAACATTAGAATTTTTTTCAGTTCCCACCAATAATGTTGGTTCAAAAAGGGATTTTATGGAATGACCATGTCTAGTTTTACTTATTGGGCATAGCCCGTGCTAGAGCACGGGCCCAACACACAAATTAAATTATTGTTCTAACTAAAGAGTAAACAATTCCACTATAACTTCTTATAAATGATTTTTTACATTCATTCTATAGAACTGAAAATGCCGCTTAAAACCTATCCTCTACCATTGAAATTCAATTCAAGAAGCTATTTACAGAATAATATAATGACAAAAACTGAAAACAAAATATTATTGAGAGTTTGTATTCCCTTATAAATGACCCATTTTGATTTTTTTTCGCTTTAATTAGAAACAAAAATCCAATTGTCATTCTCAGTTTATCGTTTGAGCACAAATAAAATTGAAGGGAGAAGAAGAACAAAGGGAAACGAAATACCTTAAACTGCAGGAACACATTCAGAAGATGGAAGATGAATATAGCTAACACTTTCAAAAGATGGACCAAAATTGAAAAGAGAAAAAGAACAAGGGAGAATATATATATTCTCCTTATTTAGAAATTGGGATTTGGTTAAATAAAAGACTTAGAGAAGGGTTATATATATAGTGTAAAAGGTAGAGAAAAACTTACCATTTGAATTGTTTCACTTCCCACCAATAGTGTTGGTTAAAAAAGGGGTTTTATGGAATGACCATGTCTAGTTTTACTAGATGGGCATAACCCGTGCTAGAGCACGGGCCCAACACACAAATTAAATTATTGTTCTAACTAAAGAGCAAACAATTCCACTATAACTTCTCATAAATGATTTTTTACAATCTTTCTATAGAACTGAAAATGCCACTTAAAACCTATCCTCTACCATTCAAATTCAATTCAAGAATTTGATTACAGAAGAATATAATGACAAAAACTGAAAACAAAATATTATTTGGAGTTCGTATTTCCTTATAAATGACCCATTTTGACTTTTTCCCTTTAATTAGAAACAAAAACCCAACTGTCATTCTCAGATTATCATTTGAGCACAACGAAAATTGAAGAGAGAAGAAGAACAAAGGGATAAGAAATACCTTAAACTGCAACAACACTTTCAGAAGATGGAAGATGAAGATAGCTAATACTTTCAAAAGATGGACCATAATTGAAAAGAAAAGAACAAAGGGAGAATATATATATTCTCCTTATTTAGAAATGGGACTTCTTGGACGAACACTGCATTAAAGAATTGGACCAAAAGCTATGTTGATTATCCAATGATGCCTTTAATATTTTATTATTTGTGTCCCAATTTCATTCGCTATAAAATTTCATGAATTTTTCGAGAGACATTTGTATTATGAAATGTCAGACGTGTCTTTATTTGCTTGTTTGTTATACTTTCTACAAAACATAGACCTTGGCTTTCTCTTTCCACTTCCCACAACTCACTTCATCTTCCATCGTTTGAAAGTGTTAGCTCTCTTCATCTTCCATTTTCTGAAAGTGTTGCTGCAGTTTAAGGTATTTCTTATCCCTTTGTTCTTCTTCTCTTTTCAATTTTCTTTGTGCTCAAATGGTAAACTGAGAATGACAATTGGATTTTTGTTTCTAATTAAAGGGAAAAATCAAAATGGGTCATTTCTAATAAGGGGTAATACATGGCTGAAAATTTGATTTTTCCATTCAAATTTCTTTCTAACCAAATGGGTAAATCAAAATGAAAGTTCGTATCTTCAACATATTTCACAATTTTTGGTCGTCAACAAAGGGAATAATCGAAATGGTATTTCTATTCATGCAATAGACAAATTCAGTTTCTTGAATTTGTAATTATGCTTATGTCATTTGGTTGATGTACATGTTTTGAACTGTGAGTGTATCTTAGGATAGTTTTTAGCATTAATGACGTCTCTGAATTTAACCACTCTATTTGAGATCCCATTTCTTGGGTGGGAAGTCTCAAATTGGAAATAAAGATGTGAGTGTGAAGATCTTGATGTTAGAATTTGTGATACATCCCTCCTCAATTTTTGTTGCACATGTTTTGTCGCCCTTTGCAATAAATTTTGAGCGGTCTGTTGTAGCTTGAGGTTAATCGTCATAAAAATTTTGACATCTATTTGGGTTCAAAACAATGTTTTAATCTCGCACAAACGGGTGACTTTTAGTCTTTTCCATAAACGTTCTAACATGGACAAGTTATTGCTCAAGCTGATACCAAAACCTAATTAACGGAATGAGGTATTTATACAAAAACTACTCTTTTAATCCGATGATTTTTAGTCGTAGTGACCTATTTGAAAATTCTTATAGTTGTCAATAACAACAACATACCAAGTCAAATTCCACAAATAGATTATGGAGAGGATAAAGCGTAAGAAGACCTTATCTCTACCACATGAAAGTAGAGAAGTTGTTTCCAAAATTTACATAGCTGTCGCAGCAGGAAAAATTAGTGTTCCAACAAAATAGTATTCTGGCACGACAACGGATGAGGTCACCTAGTTTTATTTTGAGTTCTTATGGATTTAACTACTTTGCGATTAAAGACGTTTGATATACGTGACAATTAATACTTTTGGATCCTTGCTTAGTTTTATAACTATACCTTGAGTTAGCTAGTGTGGCAGAAAACAATCAAGGTTTAGAGACAGAACAAGAAGTAGGCTAAACTATGGGAAGGGTTGATTTCAGATGCTCTTGATTTTCAAGTCCTTCAGGTACAATCTCACATACTTTTTTCAGGTTCTTCAAATTTTGGCCCCTCATTGTTCAAAAGGAATCGTAGTGTTCTGTTTAGTGTACTGATAATTGTTAGTGAAGATTATGGCGTTGTTTATTGTATTTAGTGCATATTGGATTTGATCACTTCTGTTAAGTCTTTGCAAAAAAATAGGTAAGTAAACATTTATGTAGATGTGCTAACGTGAGGAATTGCAATCAGCTGCTTCCTGAGATGCAACTAGAAGAGAGATATACGGTGCATAAATAAAATATAAAGAAGAAGGGAAAGTGAGGCATTTTATTGTTGTTAGCATTGGTAGCCAAATACATGTGAATATGAGAAGAAAAGGTCAAATATGTGAGGATTATGAGATAAAAGCACATTCTTATGTTTCTTAATGCTAAAAGCAAAAAACACTTGTTGATTTACAGTATTCAGGACGAAGCAAACTCAAACCCCGTTTCGATTCTTACTGTTGACAAATGTCTATTACAGTGTGTAACATCATAACCATGAAGAATAGGAGAAATGTAGTATATTGTTCATTTATGCTATTCTTACATATAGATTGGGAAAAAAATTATGGTACTTCTATCTCACCGTACTTCTTATTTCAAGGTACACTAACAATATGAGTTAGAAGGAGATGATCTACGTGGAAATAACAGAGCACTGATTGAGTACAATTCTCAAGCTAGCTATGTCTAAGATTTGAGGATTAGATAAGCAATTTTGTTAGTCATTACAAGTGTTATCTTGTTTTTTAGGTATGGAAGGCCTAATTATCTTAAGAATAACACCAGTATCTATAGTTATGTTGTTATTGGTTCAGACAAACATTTCTCTCCTTAATTGAGGGTTGGAGTAAGTACTTTGTCTAATTGTTATAACTTAAATCTGATTTGTCATTTTTAGCCCTGTAGAATGTAGTTAAATTCACCTTTAAAAAGCACGGTAGCTAATGATGTGATCTTTCATTGACTGTCTATATTTACTCTATTTTGGCATCTATCATTCATCAACCTTTTTACATAATCGTCTTTTCCTTGCGTCAATCATATTAACATATATGCAATTTTATCTTAGTTTTCTTTTATGTGCTACTTTTGACCCGTTATTTTATTGTTTGATGCTATCCTTCGTCATCAAATGATTATGCACAACATCCACAACTTAAAAATATAAAATGTTTGGACCGTGCTAGAAATGTAGCAAACTCTATGGAGTTGGAAAGAGGACTTCAAGACCTTTCATTTGATATCTTATGGGTCACCTAGGTCATCTTGTACTGAAAGTTATGGTCGTTTGAAGTTGACTCAAAACTCACCACTTAAGCATAACTTGCAATATTTTAGATTTTGCTATTTCCAATTTAGTTCTTTCTAATTTTAGCTCTTTCAAATACCAAGGTGTTACAAAAATAAACTCATATGAATAGAAAATTGCTTTTAAGGCTCCAAACTTTAATACTTTATTAGATCATACAATGGACTACTTTATTAATAGCATATCTACATATAATATATTAATATGTGAGTGCACAAAATAGAAATTACTAACATTGCAATCTCCAATAGTGGATAATTATTGTGTTGAATTATTTTTAATAGTAATCTAATTTTTGTGTGCATTGTTAATTAATTGCTTAAATTGATCTCACCAACAGGGCCAGAGCAATGGATTGGACACCCTTCGCCGAAAAATTACATGATATATATAGGTCAAATATTACTTTTTTTTAATCAAATTTGAGCTCGAAGCTTGTTTATTCAATCATAAATATAAAAAATACATATTTGCTTGGCCCAACTTTGAAAAGGAAAGTTAGCCCAAATATATCAATACCCTTTTTATTTCTCACCCTATTTTAACACTTTCCTTAATATTTGTTTCTAAATCATCCTCTTTCATATTCTTCTCATCGCCGCCTTCATGATTCTCCTTTGTCTCCTTTAGATCATCAGCATTCAACCATGGTGGTGTACCACTACACATCTTCAACAACTTCAATAGGTATTACTCCTCCTTATCTTCCTCCTCCTCTATCTTTCTAATCTCTCATTTATCTTGGTTTAGTATGTTCTGATTTCTGGAGCTAACACCGTTGCTAGTTGTGGAGCCAAATATGCTGATCTCGATCTTCCTCTCTATGACAATGGACGATGTGCTTTGGATGTATAGTCCCCGACTTTTGCCGATTTCCTCTTTTGTAAGCAGGTAGCTCTTTATTTCTCGCCATTATTAAGCACTAGCAAAAACTTGAGGTGTACATATAACATCTTGCGAGACTCACCACATCTTGATTAATGTAAGTGTGGTCCATTCTGGTTGTTTATGTCTTTTATCTTTCTTGTCTTGATTCTCAACCTTGCGATTTATGCTTTGTCCATGTTTATAATTCTTCTGCAATTAGCTGGTAGTTGTTCAAACTGCTTGTATTTCGGTACCTCTGACTTACTGTAAGAACTATTAGCAATGACATCTGCTAGCTGATTTCCTTCCCCGTATACATGCTGAACTTTGAAGTTATGTTGTTATTGGTTCAGACAAACATTTCTCTCCTTAATTGAGGGTTGGAGTATGTACTTTGGCTAATTGTTGTAACTTAAATCTGATTTGTCATTTTTAGCCACGTAGACTGTAGTTAAATTCACCTTTAAATAGCACGGTAGCTAATGATGTGATCTTTCATTGACTGTCTATATTTACTCTATTTTGGCATCTATCATTGATCAACCTTTGTACATAATCGACTTTTCCTTGCGTCAATCATATCAACATATATGCAATTTTAGCTTAATTTATTTTTTGTTGTGCTACTTTCGAACCGTTTTTTTATTGTTCACTGCTATCCTTCGTCATCAAATGATTATGCACAACATCCACAACTTGAAAGTATAAAATGTTGGGCCCGTGCTAGTAATGTAGCAAACTCGGTGGAGTTGGAAAGAGGACTTCAAGACCTTTCGTCTGATATCTTATGGGCCACCTCGCTCATCCTGTACTGAAAGTTATGGTCGTTTGAAGTTGACTCAAAACTCAAAATTTAAGCATAGCTTGCAATATTTTAGATTTTGCTATTTCCAATTTAGTTCTTTCTAATTTTTGCTCTTTCAAATACCAAGGTGTTACAAAAATAAACTCATATGAATAGAAAATTACGTTTAAGGCTCCAAACTTTAATACTTTATTAGATCATACAGTGGACTATTTTATTAATAGCATATCTACATATAATATATTAATATGTGAGTGCACAAAATAGAAATTACTAACATTGCAATCTCTAATAGTCTATAATTATTGTGTTGAGCTATTTTTAATAGTACTCTAATTTTTGTGTGCAATGTTAATTAATTGCTTAAATTAATCTCACCAACAGGGCCGGAGCTAATGGATTGGACACCCTTCCCCGAAAAATTACATGATATATATAGGTCAAATATTACTTTTTT
>JAJOOS010021837.1:0-12593 GCA_029582725.1 Solanum chiquidenum
TGTCAACAATTACCCAAATAGAGTCAAACTTACAACGGAATCGAGGTAACCATATAACTAAATCCATATTAATTGATTCCCACTTCCACAAAGGAATGTCTATCTCCAGAACTAGCCTAGCGGGCTTTTGGTACTCAACCTTCACCTGTTGGCAGTTAGGACAATGTGCCACAAACTTAGCAACGTCCTTCTTCATCCCGTGCCACCAATAGATCTCCTTAATATCATGGTACATCTTCGTCGAACCAGGGTGAATATAATAACGGGAATGATGTGTCTCTTCCATAATCTGATGTCGAAGCCCTGCAACATTCGGAACACACAATCGACCACTATATCTGAGGAATCCATCTCCTGCTATATCAAATGCTACAGACTGTTAATCCTGAGCCATGGCTCCGAGCTGCTCTAAGTTAGGATACTCATGTTGTCGTGCTTTTACCTCCACAACTAGAGATGATACAGTTGTGTCTGATATTATGACTCCCAAGCTAGCTAACTGATAAAGCTCTTGTGCCATCTCATGCTTCTCAACATTTAAATGGGATAAACTACCCATAGATCTTCGACTGAGGACATCGGCTACCACATTCACCTTTCTTGGATAATATAAAATATCCACATCGTAGTTTTTGAGTAACTCAAGCCATCGATGTTGTCACAAATTTAACTCTTTTTGACTAAAGATATATTGAAGGCTTTTATGATTTGTGAAAATGTCAACATGAACGCCATACAAATAGTGTCTCCAGATCTTTAATGCATGTACAACTGCAGCCAACTCTAAATCGTGGGTCGGATAGTTCTTCTCATGCTTCCTCAACTGCCTTGAAGCATATGCGATAACCTTACCATGTTGCATTAGAACACATCCCAACCCAACACCAGAAGCATCACAGTACACCGCATAGCCTTCTGAACCCTATGGCAATGCTAGAACTGGTACTGATGTCAGCATGTCCTTCAGCTCCTAGAAACTATTCTCGCAAGGCTTAGTCCACTAGAACTTAGCTGCTTTTTGAGTCAGCTTCGTTAATGGTGCTGAAAGTGAAGAAAACCCCTTTACAAATCTTCTGTAGTACCCAGCTAACCCTAAGAAATTACGGCCTCAATCTTTTGTGTATCAACCGCAATGCCTGCATCTAATATAATATGGCCTAAGAAATCTACAGAGTTCAACCATAACTCACACTTAGAAAACTTTGCATAAAGTTCTCGATCTCGAAAAACCTGAAGAACTGCTCGCAGATGATTTGCATGCTCAGCTTTTGAACGTGAATACATCAAAATATCATCAATAAATACAATCTCAAACAAGTCTATATAGGGTTTGAATATACTATTCATCAGGTCCATGAACACTGTTGGGGCATAGTTAATCCAAAAGACATTACTAAGAACTCAAAGTGTCCATATCTGGTTCTAAAAGCTGTCTTTAGAACATCTTTCTCCCGAATTCGTATCTGGTGGTACCCTGATCTTAAATTAATCTTTGAAAAGCACTCGGCACCTTGTAACTGATCAAACAAGTCATTGATCCTCGGAAGGGGATACTTATTCTTTATAGTCGCCTTATTCAGCTGTCGATAATCAATACACATTCTTAGTGAGCCATCTTTCTTCCTCACGAATAACACTGGCGCACCCCATGGTGAAGCACTAGGTCTAATAAAGCCTTTATCCAGCAAGTCTTTTAGTTGATCATTCAACTCCTTTTGCTCAGCAGGAGCCATTCTATAAGGAGAGATAGATATGGGTTGTGTACCTAGTAGCATATCGATAGCAAAATCAATTTCTCATTCTGGAGGGATACCAGAGAGCTCGTCTGGAAATACATCTAAAAACTCATTAACTACCGAAATAGACTGAAGAGTCAGTAGTTCTGCATCTATAGCATGAATGCGAACAAGATGAATACAACCCTTAGTGATCATCCTCCTCGCCTTAAGAAAGGAAATAAACCTACCTTTCGGCGTTGCTGTATCGCCTTTCCATTCCAGAACTGCCTCTCCTGGAAAGTGAAATCTAACAATCTTTGTCTGACACTCAACATTAGCATAACAAGACACTAACCAGTCCATACCCATAATGACGGTCAAAATCGACCATCTCTAACTCTGCCAGGTCTACAAAGGTATGACGATCGATAATTTCTATCATGCAACCTCAATAGACTCTCCTGGAAATAATAGACTCACTAACTGGTGTAGATACAATAAAGGGTCGATCTAATTACTCTGCTACTATACATAACTTCCCCGCAATAAATGGGCTAACATAAGATAGAGTAGATCCAGGATCTATCAAAGCATAAACACAATGAGAGCAAACAATTAATACACTTATCACAACATCTGGTGATGGCTTTGAGACCTATCGGCCGGCTAGTGAATATGTGTGGTTCTGCCTCTGCCTTTGCCTCTACCTGCTGAAGTCTGGGGTCCAGACCCTGTAGACTGTGCTGATGAGGAGGAACCTACTACTGACCCGGTCGACTGACCTATACCACCCTGACCTATGGTCGGGCAGTTCCTCCACCCATGCCCCTGTTGTCCACAAGAATAACAACATGTAGAACCCTGCCTGCACCTCCCAAAATGCATCCTACCGCAAGTAGCGCAATGCGGTGGTGCTGTCCTAGCCTGGCCTGAGCCTCTCTGTTGTTGAGAGCCTTATACTCGTGAACCCTCACCTGGCCCTAACTGTCCCTGACGATCAAATCTCTTACCCTAGAACTACTGTGGTGGAGATGTGGCCTACTAGAATATTGAGGTTTGGGACCACCCTGAAAATATCCATGTGAAACAGTGGGCCTATCCCTTTTTTGTCTCTCTCTATTGACCCTCTCGGTCATATACTGTAGATGTCGGCGATCCTCTATGCCTTGTGCAAAGGCCTGAATTCGTGAGATATCCATAATATCATTAGTGCAGCTGTAGAACAAGCGTCGATATAGTCTTAGTCAAGCCCTCCTATAAATCTACGCACCCTAGCATGCATCGTATCAACAAATGCTAGTGCATATCTAGCCAATGAATCAAATCTCAGCTCGTACTCTCGGACACTCATGCTGCCTTGTCGAAGGTTCAGAAACTGGTCCACCCGGCCATGTTTAATCTCTCGAGGAAAATAGTGATCTATGAAAGCTTCTGCAAAGCTATTCCAAGTGGGTAGAGATGCATCTTTTCCCCTAGATTTCTCCTAGCTTTATACCAAAATACTGCAACATCACGCAATCGAAATGCTACTAACTCAACTGACTCAGTCGCTGAGGCATGTATGACTCTAAAGATCCTATGAAGCTGATCAACAAAGTGCTACGGGTTCTCTCTACGATCTATCCTTGTAAATTATGGAGGATTCAAGGCAAGAAATTCATGAACTCTCAAACTTTTGGGCCATTTAGAAGGTCCGGTAACATCTGGCGCAACTGGTTGGCGCTGTGCAACTACTAACTGTGCAAACATACATACTGCACTCTTGAAATCCTGGTCAGAATAAGAGGAACTAGATGTGGTACTGTTGGTGGAGTCGGGGTCCTGTAGCCCTCAGATGCTCCTGAAGCGGTGGAAAAGCTATAGGGGGCAGAGAAGATGTATCCCCTGGGTATCACAATGGGATACCTCCATCTGTGGTACCTTGCGAGTGCCCTCGCCTGCAGCTGTATCTATCCCCTGGCTAGCTGCGGTCTCTCTGGTGTCAGCCATCTCTATCTGCATACAAATATCAATGATAAGCCAGAAACCTCGAAGACACCGCTCTATAGCACGAGGTGAGCAAAAGAAGGATAATAATTCTAACATGCCCGGTAGCTTCCTGATTATCGAATGTGGTGCACAACATATTTATAAACAAGACTCTACTAAACACAGCCTGCAGACTCCCTAGGATATGCCGTTTCTCCGATACCAAGTTTGTCACACCTAGAGCCGTCAAAATGGGCTTGGCCCGCTAGGCCGGCCCAACCCAACCCTTGAGTTAAATGGGGTTGGGCTCAATTTTTCCAGCCCAGTTAGGAACGAGGCTTTTTAGCCCAGCCTCATTTGGCCCGCTGGCATCGTAGGCCAGTAAAAATATTTATTACATATATTTTAAGTAGTGTTTTACTTGTTAAGATTTTGTCAATAAATATTTTTAAAATATCAATATAAAATCAAGACTATATTTTTTACATATCTTTTACATTTTAGGGTCATTAGCCTACTAAATTTTCTTATTAACCCAAGTTCATTACTCTATTATAACTATGAATCTTTAACCTCTTTTACTTTTGTTTTTATGCCTAATTTTTCACTTCTCCTTTATTGTCTTGTTTATGAAAATAATGATCATGTAATATTTTTTTGCTCGGATGAATCTTATGAATGTTGTATATTGGCTATTATGTATTTGTTTTGTAAATATTCACTGAAGTATGTGTAATTCATGAATAAATTTATATATGTATTGATGTTGTGTCCATCGGACATCAATGTTCGTATCCTTTCTAAGAGGAAAATATTGTCCGTTTTTTTGTTGAAGGGCCAACCCGTCCCAACCGGCCCAAACCCGTGGCCCGCTTAGGGCTGAGTTGGGCTGCTATTTTATCGGCCCTTTAATTAAAAGGGTCAGCCCGTTCCAACCCATTTAACTCTCTAGCCCGTTAGGGTTGGGTTGGGTTGAGTTGGGCCAGCCCATTTTGACAGCTCTAGTCACACCCCAAACTCAAGGGGCGCAACTGGCTCCTAATGTCAGAACTCAGGCCTGAGCCGACCCTGCTAAACCATTTTCTACTAGCGCATGGCAGCCACACGCAATCAAGAAAACAAACAAGTATATCTCAGCTTAAAATTAAGCCCTCGGCAGGTAAGGCCACTGTCAACAGATCAATAAAAGAAACAACTACTCCCAAGAGTTCATATAATGAAATTGACAGTTAGCACAGAAGTCCTGATTGGGCCGTCGAGGCCACCATGATCTCTATAGCAAAATTGAAAGCAGGTATATATCAATACAATACATCAAACAGCTAACAAGCAGCAGCAAACCAACAAACTAGGCCAACATGACCAAAACGTAGTTGTACACCCCACACACTAGTTTGCAAGCCTCTAAGAGTAATAATGATTGGCGGGACAGGGCCCCAGCCTACCCATAAAAATATATACAACAAAAGCTAACAAACCTCCCAACTCTGGCAGCTTCGGAGGAAAAGGGCTAGCCAACTAGATAGAAGTCAATCCTGCTGCTGAGGAGGTCTATTGGGTCGTCTGTCGGGTCCTGCATACATGAATGCAGCGCCCCCAAGCAATGGGGCGTCAGTACAAAATAATGTACAGAGTATGAATGGATATAAACTAAATGAGTAAGTATCATAATATACCAAAAACAATCAGGTAAGGAAACCAAATTTAGATAAGCATGTTAACCCACTACTGAATCTAAAAAAATACAATAATAATCAAACAACAACCTAATCAAGCCCCTATAAGCTCGGTAGGTACAAACAACATACCACCTACCTAGACCCCTATAAGCCCAGAAGGTGCCAAATCAATCTACATAATCCTATCGGTATCCCCTTGTCTTTGTAAGCCCCGTAGGCAGCGCATAGCCCTCTTAGGCAACATCATAGCTCTGTGGGCTGCACGTAGCCCTGTAGGCAACGCATAGCCCTCTTTGGCGTCAAAATAGCCCCGTAGGGAACACGGAACACTCTTTGGCATCAATATAGTCCTGTGGGCAACACATAGCCCTCTTAGGCAATAACATAGTCCTATTAGACAACATCATAGCCCCCATAGGCATTTCATAGCTCAACAACTAACCACAATAGCCCCAAGGGCAACAACAAGCAATTGAATTAGCTAAATGTGAGCAATTTAGCTATAAACAATATATATACATATTTTCCAAGTCGTTCCTAACTCAGGGTCGTTCTTAACAGATTATGAGTCCCTATAATGAGGGTTTATAACCACTCAATCAATCAACCATTCACAATTACATCTACAAGATCACCAATATTAACTACCCAACTTTATCACTCCCAAGCTCAAAGGAAATATGCCGAACAAAGGGAATAGACTTAACATACTTTTTCCTTTATAATTTATTCTGAAATACCTTTGTCCACACCACTACAGCACTAAAAAAAAAAGGTAAAATCAATCAGTAATTAAGGACAAGAATTACTAGGACAATCGATACGGATTCCTATCGTAAATTACTATTCAAGACCTAAGGTATCGATAAACTAATAAAAGATGGTTCCTACCTTTCTTTACATTCCTACAACACTTAAGTAAAATCAAATCACTGAAAAAAACTCTGCTGCCACAGCCCCTACGTAGCTACACCGATCAATTCACCATGAAAACTATACCAAAACGATGAGCTCGCGAAGTAGGGCAATTTTTTATAAGGAGCCAAGAAGAGATTATGAACACACAAGGATGATTTGAGGAGAATTTCTCTAATTTTCGTGGGTTTCTTACGAGTTTGAATGAAGAAAAAAGAAGAAGATGCTATCTTATAAGCTTCCACCGACTTAGGGGACCCACCTCATGTTCTTGCTTGCGCAGTCTCGCAAAAATGTGAATATCTCTCTATTCTGAAGTCGTATGAACAAACCATTTGATGCGTTGGAAACTGGACTCGTAGGCCTTTGATTGAATAGGTCGTGGTCCCCATAACTCTTTATAGATTGGGAGAAAACTTCTGAGACATTTGACCCAAATTTCAGAGAAATCTTTAAAAAGGAACTTACGATAACTTTCGCCAACTTTTATTTTGCGACTTATCTTACTTCAAAACTTGAGATACAACCCTTGAACACTTAAAATATGACATACCACATCATTCTTAATGTATTACTCACCCTCTTTGTTATTCCAGGAAGGTACGAGTTAGTTTAGACGTTTTGAAAAGTCGGGGTGTTACACACATAGACTCTCATTCACAATTCATGAAACAACAATACCTAGATGTGTATTCCACATGATCACACATGTAAATGCTCGGTCCTCTTATGGAACCACAATCACATACTTTGTCCTCTCATGAAATCCAACCCCAAACTGTTAGTATACCGACATGGTACTCGATCCATCCATAATTAGTGTACCGACGTAGTATTCGAGTCATACATAGTTAGTGTACCGATGTGGTACATGAACCAACCAACAATCACAAACAATCATGCATAATCACACACACATTGAACAATACAACCGTAAACCACAAGTCATAATAACAAGTTTATTATATAAGATTACCTACATGATGATATTTGATATGTCTCTCTATGTATCCCTACCATGCATTACTTCAATGACATTACAAAGCAGTAAATATGCATACATGCATAAAACGAAAACATACCATCATCACCTACCTCGAATCAAGCCTCTTGAAAACACTAAATAGCCCAAAATTTTACCTTGTAAAGTGTCTCAACCTGTTCTTGATCTAAATATTTAAAATATATTACATAAAAAGATGAATATCTTATGAACTATAAAAAAAATCCATTTATTATGAAATATTTAAAAGTGTAGGGTATCCTTAAGTTGTGCTATATGGTTCGATAAAATAATTTAAGAACTTCTTTTATTATCTGTTGTTGTAGTATTGCATATGTATAGATTCATGATAATCAATAGTTATGTGATGGAATACAACGTTTATAGTTGAAAAATTAAATGTTGTTGACTATGTTAAAGAATGGTTTATAATTTTGTTTGGTGATGGTATGAATTTTGTACTTCATTAAAAGTGTACAATGATGTAATATGAATCTCAAAATTCACTAGTGATTATGAACTACAATTAATGTGGTGTCATAACATGGAAAGTTAACTAAATAGAGTTAGTTGTTTTTGGAGTTGGTTGATGAAAAGACTAAGTGGTTAAGAGAATTCTTAGTAAGTATATTGTGATTTTTTGTGGTTATATATATTGTGATTGTCAAACAAAAATAACTATATCAGAAAATTACTTTTTTCATTAGCAATTTGATACATAGTGTGATAAAAAAAAACTGCAGTGAGATAAATTATTCACGTAAATAAATTATGGGTAGTTGAAGGGGAGTCTGATCAATTGACTAACTAAATAAAACATCGAGGGGAGTAAGACTTTTGTCATTTGAGAAGATTAACAATTTCAACCATGTGATTGAAGACCCCATGAATTAGGTTCATATGAATTATAACAAGTCATTAGAAAATCAAGTAAGCACTATAAAATTATGTCCCTCCTATGATGTGTGAATATAGAGCAACAATCTGCAAGGCAAAGTGAAGCTGAGTTAAAGTCTTAATTCAAATCATATCATTTATAGGTGGTATATTGCTTCGCAGAATACACTTGATGATTAGACATATATGAGTGTTGAATGGTGCCGCTCCTATGAAATTCTGATAAATTTCTAGAGCACTCTTGAATGTCAGGACACAAGCATGACCTCTTAGCTCAAAATCATGATATCAATAAAGATTGTGCAAGCATAATGTGATAGAATAAGACGCTAGACTTATAAAATAATTATTGGTTCACAGAAGTTATAAACTTCACCAATTATTCTATAAATTTAATCTTATTTTATATAGTTCAGGTTCATAGTTTACGGACACCACATTCGATGCATTGTACTGATATGTGAAAATTCAGCAAAATTTATATTCCTTAACATTCTTTTTGAGATATGTATGGGATTGAGGAAAAAACAATACATGTATCTCAAAAAGATCCTTGTTCATATTATTGTCTAAGGTTTATTCTTTCATCCCTTATTAATGTCACAACCTAAAAATGGACGTGATGACACTTGTCTATTGCCACCAAGACACGTTAGCCTCAATTCAAATAAAATAAAAGAAATGAGGAAAGTAAAGCAAGAACATGATAAAAATGAAAAACTTATTCATTCTATTAACACCCCAAAACTTAGTTGTCACGTGTACAAGTCACTAATACATTAAGTGTGGAATTTGAATATGATTACAAGTCTTTGTTTCTCAAATAACACAAAACATAAAAAGGAAGAACTAGAGGGCCTGCCGGAATGACAAGCAACTACCTCTCAACATTCCTTTGACAAGCCTCGAAAATAAGAGAAGAAGAGCAATCACAGTACCGGGCTCGAAACCTACACAAGTATAGAAGCAAGGAGTGAGTACCAACCAACACGGTACCCAACACATACAACCTAAAAAACCAAGGCAAACTTACTAGAAATCGAATACTCCTTTCATCCTTAACCGAACCTCCTCAAATAACAACATACACATAAATCAGTCCAACCTAACAATTCTACAATACACAACTCACAAGGTTCAATAATCACAATCCAATAGTCACAATTCAACAACCAACACGTATCAAGTAAGTCAATCTCAAGTGCCAAGTAGATCATTCACAGGTAACAAGTGCAGCAATCACAATTAACAAGTAGTTCAAACATAAGCATCAAAATGCATCAAATCATAATAATCAAACTCTTGTTGGAACCATTTCCCTTCGGCACAATATCACTAGATGGAACCATTTCTAATCGACTTTTTATCATTTTCCTAGACGGAACCATTTCTCATCAGCTTTATGTCATATCACTTGCCAGAACCATTTCCCTTCGGCACAATATCACTAGCTGGAACTATTTCCCTCCAGCCCAATATCACTAGTCGGAACATTGTCCATCGGCTTTATATCATATCACTAGTCGGAACCATTTTGCTCCATCTTTATTTCATATCACTTGTCGGAATAATTTTCCTTCGACATAATATCACTAGTCGGAATCATTTCCCATAGGCTTTATATCACATGTCTCATCACAATGTAAAACAATCAATGCACATAAGAAAATTTACACCATAAGGAAGAGACAACAATTCAAGCAATTCAAATCTACACTCATGCCATCAAAGTATTTCATCAATTAATCAAATAAGGTCCACAACAAGGCAATTCACAAAATATTATGATCAACACATTGCCTTTTCTTTAATCCCCTTTTTATTCCTTAAGATTAGTCAAGTGTAGCAATAAACCCTTCACCTCATTCTCTCATTACTCCCAACACACACACTGAAGGAAAATATATAAATTTTACTAGATTACAAGGTTTAGGAGATCGCTTATCAACTAGTCACTCCAAGACTTGAGTCTTTCCCTTTCGAAAAACGCTCAAAGCCACAAAATCTATTTCAATCAAGTATTCACAATAAGATTCCGAAAACAACAATACCTATATCATATACTTTGAAAAATTGGTCAATCAACTCAAAAATTCAATTCTGAAAATGAAGTTTGAATCCGAAATTCTACATTTGAAAATCTTACTCAAGGCAATTGGAACCCATTGGTGAAAACTATTGCAAAAAAGGTAATAAAATCAGTTCACAATTTTCATTTTAGTTTAGAACTTTAGTTCTTGAAAAACCTTGTCATTTGTCAATCCAAATCTCAAGTTTTGATGTTAAAATCTATAAATAATCAATGGGAAATGAAGTTTTAGGATTACAAAAGCTTACCCAAAAGATTTAGCACAAGAAATTACCTTCAAAAATTGCCATCAAGGATTTAACAAGCTCAAAAAATAAAAATGGAACTTAAACCTCAAAATTTTAGACCCAAAACTCCTCTATGGTATCGCTTAAGTGACCACGAGATCGCTTAAGCGAACCCTGCAAGAATCTTGAGTTTCTCTTTCGCGAAGCAGGGTTTGCTTTCGCGATCGCGACCCATGGTTCGCTTAAGCGAACCCTGACAGTAAGTCGAGCCTTCGCTTTTGCGAAGGTCGCGAAAGCGGAGGACCTCTCGCTATCACGAAGAACATAGACATCAACAAATATCAGCCCACTCTCAAATCATCAGAAGGATCTTCGAGATTCGTTCAGAACCCCATACACATAAATCATACATGCAATCTGAGGTCTCCTTGACCCGGCATCTGTGAAAGTCACAAGAAAGTAATATAACACCTAAAAGGGCTAAAATAAGCTTAGAACCTCTGAAAAATCAACCAAGATCTCACCTAGGCCTAAAATCATCCCCTAAACCAATAAAACTCTCAAAATTTTGATCTGAGCATCCAAACCCCGAATGTTGAACAAAGTTAGCTATAAAGTTAAATTTCTACAATTTTCGAACTTAGGACCTCAAAACCTAAAAAATACTTTGAATCTAAAACCGATAACTCTTTTAGATTAGATTCCATCTTTTGGGATTGATGGGATCGACAGAATTGCATTCCGACACTCGAAACTCCAAATGACATCAAAAATCACTTTTTAACAACTTAAGCATTTTAAACTCATAACTTACCAAATTCTCAAGTTTTAACTCAAAGTTTGAAACCAACTTTCAAAACTCAATCATAAAAGACTCGGGATCAAGATCGAGAGAAGCAAAATGATAAATTTATGAAGCTTTCAGAAAATGGCCAATCGAGTCATTACAATTGATAAGTATATTATTTAACATAGTTCTACAATTAGTTTTTGTGAGAATTATCTAACCATTGAATAGTATTCAATTGGTCGCATTAAGTAAACATAGTTGTTATCATTCATTCCCTATATTCTAATATTGACAGCTATATCATACTATTCATTAGTCTTATTCCATTGATCATCCATTATTGTCTTTAGACCGTTGGATAATTTATCTTTGTGAATTTGAGATATAAATCTAGTTTTCCTCTATCATAGTGAAAAGAGAATAATATACATCTCTAAGAGTAAATATTTCCTCCTATATTTTATTAATGTGCTGAATTTTATTCTTTAAATTTTTGTTAGTTTCTGGTTCCTAGTTTTATATTAGAATAGTTTGTTGAATTTTGAGGGATACACATATAACGAGAAAAATATATTTAAGGACACTATCTTTGACACGCCTCAAGCTATAAGAATTTCCTACAATTGTTCAACGTAAAATAAATTTGTAAGATTTCCAACCTGGAGTAGCCATTGATGCAGGATATCCCGGAAAGATATCCGATGATGTTTGCCGCATTGTTGTCCATCAACTTTCTGGTCACTAGGTCCTTTCTTAAAAATAATTAGAGTGTGATACAAATGGTTCATATAGTGTATATCATCTTATTTGAAATTAAGGTGGAGTTAAATCGACTTGGAAAAATTATTATAATTTGTTTATGGCTATACTTGATTGAGTCATGCTGGATTGCTTTGAATTAAGGGCGTAAAAAATGAGCCCAATTGTAGGTAACTCACCCAATTCATCCATAATTTTAAGAGTTGGGCTCAAGATAATTTGAATTGAGTTCAATCTCAACCCATCAAGTCTTTACGCATTTTAAGAGAATCTTCAATTGATCCCAATTTAATCTCCAATTTCAACCTGTTTTAAGACTCTTTATTTTCATTGATGTAATGTATGTTACTATATTGAAGGTGTGAATTACAATCTATTTTATATCTTTTAGGATTTATCTATCCGTTTGTAACTTCTTTTTTAAAATTTTCTTGAGTTGAAATTCAAATTATGGTTATAAAACTTAAATAACAATATATTAAAGGGAAAATTGTATGAAATAGGAAACTATTAATTCAAATTAACTGTTATAGCCATAGTTTATTTTA
>JAJOOS010021840.1:0-13731 GCA_029582725.1 Solanum chiquidenum
GAATTCTAAGTTTCAAACTTGAAATAATATATTAAAAGATAAAAACTATGAAAAAGTATAAGAAATATTTAAAAATTATATCAAAGTAAATATTTTTATGTATAAAAAAAAAAATTAAAATTATATATATAATGTCGGGTTGATTTGATCTCGGGTGGGTTTTTTTTAGTTAAAATCAAACCAATCCAAATATAGTCGGGTTTGTTTTTTCAATACCAAATCAAGTCAGACCAACCACTAGTCGGGTTTTTTTTTTGGTTTGACTCGATTTGCGGTTTGGTTCGGTTTTGTACACCCCTAGTTTTTGATGCATACTGTCTAGCCGTGTCGAATTTATTTGTCTTAATTTAATTAGATATAAATATTTAAATATTAGAATTTTTAATTTTAAATATGTTATATGAGTAGGAGTGGATTTAAAGAATTGTGAGTAGGGGTGTTCACGATTTGGATAAAAATCGAACCAAATCAATAAAATAAATTGGTTTTTTTTTGGTTTGGTTTTAGATTTTAAAAAACCAATAATATTTTGTTTGGTTATGGTTTTGTTCAAAAAATATCGAAGAAATAACCGAACCAAACCGATAAATTATATACATATATTTTATTATTATACATACATAATATTTTATTTTTATAAACAATCTTATATATATTTTCATCAAAATCTATTTATAATTTACTTATTGAAAGCAAAAAATGCTCAAGGTGAGAGCATTTATGTTTTTAGTTTCATGTATATGAGTGTCTATGGCAATTCTTTGTTGGACTGAAAATGTCACTGTCTCTTTCTTCTAGGCCAAAATAGTGAATTTTGAAGCTTTATTCAAAGTAAATTCAATGACCGGAAGTTTTGTAATGTTAGTCACTCTAATTATTTTTCATTTTGAATGATTTTTGTCACTTTTTTCACGTTTTGAATGAATTGTTTCTTTTATTTTATGTATGGTTAATAACCAAATAACCGAAACAAACAGAACCAAAACCGATAACAATCAAATCGATAAAAATTTCTCTTATGTGTATATGTAGATAGATTTTGAATCTCCTGAGCATGAGATTAGAGATTGTGATTTAAGGAATTAAAAATTCACTTTAATGTTTTAAGTTTAAATCTGAGGCATTATATTTTTATTTTTCAAACTTTCTTAATAAAAAATCTTAAATTTGTCATTTTATGTGATATGTTGGAATTAAAAAAATATCAAATTAATTTTAAGTTTTTTTAATAATAAATTAAAAAAAAAAAAAAAGGTAGGCAAATTAAAACATAAATATATTTTCTTTTGTCGGCGGGAGAGAAAATGTGCACCCTTCGTCCCTTTGGTATACTTTGCGACTTGCGTAGTCATTTGGTAGTAAGTACCTTTTGTTCTTATTTTTGGAAGATAGTTTTTATAAGTTTTTTTTTTTTCATTTTTTATAATTTAAATTTTATATTTCTAATTAATAATAATAATAATAATAATATCATCTCATCACAACTCTTTGATCATTTGCTTTTCATAGCTTTTATAAAAAAAATCACTTTTCAGTATGACTTGGCACTGTTAAAAAATAATTATTGGTATTATCTACACTATCCCTATTAATTAATATTTAGTATTGAGTCTTGAAAAATGATATTCAGAATACTGAATAGTATTTGATGTTAAGGGTAAAACATAAAAAAAATAAAATTTGATACGTCAAAAGTGACAAATAAAAATGAAAATTTATTTTAAAAACAAGTAACAAGTAAATCAGTAAAAGTGAACGAATAAAATAAATTATTTAATAAATTTAGACTAAATTGGATTGCAATGAAAGGATAACAATGAATTCGTTAGAAAAATACTCCCTCAATTTCTATTTACATGTTGTTTTTACTTAAAATTTGTATTTCTTAATATTTCTTATTTCACAAAAATAATGCATAAATATTAATATTATTTTACTCTATTTTACTCTTGAAAATTATTACCCTTAAAAATATATATTTAACCAACATAGAAAAACTAAGTAAATAATTCATGTCCATTGGTTAAATTAATTAATCAAAATAAATTAATTCATATTCATTAATTGAAAACTTGGCTTTAAGAGAACACCAAATAAGGATAAAATGATAAATTTACTTAATTTCTTGAGAGACGTGAAATTTAAAATAATGACATATAAATAGAATGAATGGAGTAAAATATTTCATTCTCAATATCAATTACTGTTAAATTGAAATAATTTCAGAAAGTATCTATCTTTTCTCTTCGATTCATTTATTTTTATGACCCATGATTTGAAAATAAACTTATTAACTTTTCGTATATCAAACAATTTAGTAATTATTTAAATTGATAGTCTGATTATAAGATTATAAATTGGTCAAAGTAATTTATAGTTATTTTTTAAAATTTATTTATATATTTGATAAATACCTAAAGTATTTTTTTTATTATAAGTAAGCATTTTATTATTAAAGAGAAGTTTATAGCTAAACAAAAAAACAAAAAGAAACTACTCTAATGGGATTTGATACAACTAAATCTATTTACAACTAATAACCTTCCATTTCTTAAACATTTATTGACATCTTTAATATCAAAATCTAAAGTATTTATAAGTCATATATTTAATTATAAACCAAATTAACCAAAAGCCTTAAGCCGATCATTTCTAACTTATGTCGCTTTTAATTTATTATCATTTTACTATTTTATTCTTCTTGATCCTCAAAATATATTTTTCATGTCATTCGTCTTCTTCTTTTTTTAATTAAAAAATAATTAAGAATACAGATTTTTATAAGAATATTAAAGACATTTTTTTGTCGTTTAATAAAGATAACTTATCAACATTTTTTATCATACAAACCAACTACTCATTTTCAGCTTAAAAATACGTTTCAACACTTGCAACTTATTGTTTATTTATTCAACTAATTAAAACAGATTTTTAGTATGAAATATTACTTATTATTAGTTCTAAGGCATGATTGTATGCTTATTATTTGTATTTTATAGATTAAATAAAATGATGTAGAGCTTGTTTGACATTACTGCTAAAAAATGCTTATTTTTAGAATTATTTTTTCAAAATAGTTTTTCTGAAAAATGTTTCTGAAAAAAGCAATTTGTGTTTGGTTAACTTATTTGAAAAGTGTTGTTGATAAGCAAATTGCTTTTCAATAATCTTTTTTAAAAAATTACTTTTGAGTCAAATTACAAAAAAAAAAAAAACACAAGTATCAATGCACTTGTAATATTAAGATTATTTATAGAGAAATTATTTTAAATATCTATTGTAAATTTTTTTATTAAATATTTATTTTGATAAAAATTAAAATGTACTAATGCTAATTTTCAATCAACATCACACATAGATGAAGAAAATAAATTAATTAAATATCAATATAATATTAATATGATGATTTAAATATAATTAAATAATATCAAGAAAAATAAATTTAAAATTATTTCACAAATTAAATGCACCACAAAATAAATAAATAAATATTAAGGGATATATTGATAAATATGTATATATGGTTGAGATAATTTGGTCTTGAAATCAATAATTTTCTACTTCTTTTTAAAAACAGATTTATTAATTAGCCAGACACCTTAATTTTTTCTCAAAATAAATGTTTTTAGCCGACGAGAGGGAGTTGCTCGGATGGTAAGCACCCCTCACTTCCAACCCGAAGGTTGCGAGTTCGAATCATCAAGGGAGCAAAAAGGGGTGGGAGCTCTTAGGGAGGGTAAAAAAATAAATGTTTTTAGCCTTCCTACAACAATATCAATTAAACAAGCTCATACTCAAAATAAATGTTTTTGACCTTCCTACAGTAATGCCAAATGATTCGTAGTCAAAAATAAATAATGATGTCTAACACATTCCTTTTAAAATAATTTAAGCTCGTATTTCATCTTTTGATTATAGATTAATAAAAGAAAGTTATTTGCAAACTAGTTTAGTAATATAATGTCCTAATACACCTAAATTCATTAGGTGACGACTTTTTTCTTTTACATTCTAAATGAGTTATCACATATCTTAACATGTCTCGTCAATCTTGAGAAAAATGAGATACAACAACACATATAAGTTTATTTTGGAGCAGCCGCTAGTAGGAAAAATAATTTTCAATTTTTAATTAGTTGAAGAATATTTTTGAGCCATAAATATTAACAATAGTAAATTAACCTATATTATTAAGTACTTCAAAAATATCTTTGGCCCTTTTCCCATGTAAAAACTGTTTATAAAATAGATGTATATGTCAGTCAAATATAGAATTTTTTGTGTAAGCTAAATCCAATATTTAAAAAAAAAAAATGTATTTTAGTTAAACGTAGCTATCGAATAGTTGTATAAAAGTACTATACAGTAAGCAAGTTGCAAAATTATAATGATCAACAGTGTAAATTCTTCTCCAAGAGTGTAGTATTTCCTCCGTCCAAATTTAGGTCATACTTTTTTTTAAGCCGATTCCGAAAAGAATAATATTTTTATTATATATATTAATTTAATTTTTTAAATTATCTATTTTATCATAAGTTTAAATTTTTTTTATTTATTTCTTAAATTTCATATTCAGTCAAATACCATCACACAAATTGATATGGAGAAAGTAGTTATTTTCTTCTTCATGAGTAGAATTTTAGAACTGGTATTATAATCTAAGCCCTTAATAAAAAGTCAGGAGGTAAGTAAACGCTAAAAAGAATATATGTATGATTATATCGGATATTTATATCAAATTATGTTAATTTATTACTCCTTCTGTCCCTATTTATGTTGCACTTTTCATTTTTCGAGAGTCAAAAATTTAAGTTTTATTGAAAATTTGCTCATAGAATCATCAATTTTTTTGAAATGAAATTTATATATTTGTAAACTGCGTAAAAATTACTATAAATCACAAAAATTGACAATTCAAAATATTTAAAATATATATAAAAACTTTACGGTAAAAAGTAGGCTAGTATGAATCTTGAAATCTGAAAAGTGTCACATAAATTAAAATTTAGGAAGTTTATTTTAATAATTAAATAAAGTAAAAATAATTTACAACAATTAAACACATAACTCTATATGAAAATATGTATTATTTATTTATTTATGTATTATCTAGGTTGAAGCTAATTTTTTTTTCATAAAGGCCTTCAATTTATTTATCTTCGATAGAAATTACTTTGTTATTTTTCAAAATTAGTGTTTCTTAATTTTCAGTCTATTTTTTCTTTTTCATAAATGGATTCAACCTTTGATAACAAAAATATCATAGAAACAGTTGAAAGAAGCATGTTTCTTGAGAGGATGTTTAAAAAATACTCCATCCAATTCACTTTTATTTGTGCCACATTTTAACTTGACACGTCTATTAAGAAAATAATTACTGATATAGATATTGTATCAAACTATCTCTTATTAAATGATGAAGAATGATTTGAAAAATAAGTATTCAATGCTGAGGGATTATTATTTTTTCTTGATATGTCAAAAGTGTCAAATAAAAATGAAAATCTATTTTAGGAATGAGTGACAAGTAAAATAAATTTAATTTGTTGCATATTGTCCCCTCAAGAATTGTGACCCTTGGGGTTCTTAAAGAATACATTAGAATTTTAATGCACTTATCTCATTTTCATGACTATACGCAAGGGCATATGTAGGCGGCGCGAGGGTGTTTATCTGAATACTTTCGATAAAAAAAAATATTGTATAAATAAGATAATTTGCGAATGTTGATTTCTAGCAAATGAAGGACACAACAGAAGTGACTTTATGTTGCCTGCATAACACTACATATATAATATTATTATATATATACATTATAATATTTTTCGAAGAGTGTTCGACTGGCCATCTTAAATTATGTGTAGCTATGCATCTGGTTGACATTTATGTTGCATGCATAACTCCACATATATGAGTTAATCATTAATTTATATATGGTATAGAAGGTGAAATAAGAACGTACAAGTTACTAAATATACATAAATTAAGATGATGAAATTATCAAAATAACTCTTAATTTATCCTCTACATTTAAATTCATGGATCATATACTTTTACATTACAATTCATGTATTACTTACCTCTCTACATTACGATATATGCAATTAATTTTTATAGTACAATTTTCATATAACAATCTATATATTACTAATTTCTGCATTATTCATCTCGTAAATTCTAAACCAGGTGACCCCACGAACACATGCAAGTGGACAATTTGTCTTCCAAAACAAACTCGAGTATCCGCTTGAAAGAATTTAAACTCTTCCTGTCATATCAATATGAATTATGATGAAATAACTGAAACTTCTCCATTCTTAATCATAGGTCTCGAGTTCGAGCCTTCAGAAAATATTGGCACCATACACGAATGACCCCAATCCAAATACCTTATATCAAATGGGAAACCTCTCCCCACCCCCACCCCCAAAAAAATAAATAAAAAATCTTGCCGTCGTGTGTCATGTACTTATCAATATATCGTTCCAACTAATAAACTTATGTAAAGTATTCTATAAAAGGCAAATTAGAGGTCAATTTCCACCAATTTTATAGGAAACAAATAAGTAAACACTTCATATCTCTTCTACTTGATGGACAGAATGTAAAAGGACAAATGTCAAGTAAGACTATCTCTGTCGGTTTAGTTTGAGATTTCAGTGTAAATTTAGACATAAAATCTTCCATTTTTAAAAAATAGAACTTACATAAAAAAGTATTTATAAGTTACGATTAGGGGTGTACACGGTTTGGATAAAAATCGATTCAAATCGAACTAAACCAATTAAATAAATTGATTTTATTTGGGTTTGATTTGGTTTGGTTTTAGATTTTTATAAACCGATAGTATTTGGGTTGGTTATGATTTTGTTCGAAAAAACCAAAGAACTAACCGAACCAAACCGATAAATTATATACATATATTTTATTATTATACATACATAATATATTATTTTTATAAACAATTTTTAAATATCTTATATACGTTTTCATCAAAATTTATTTATATTTACTTATGAAAGCAAAAATGTCCAAAATGAGAACATTTATCTTATGACTTCATGTATATGAGTGTATGACAATATTGAAAATGTCATTGTCTCTTCCTTTTATGCCAAAATAAACAATTTTGAAGCTTTACGTAGTAAATTCAATAATTGAAAATCAGTGATAGTCTTTCATGCATATAATATAGATCTCCATAAAATTATAAGTACAACTTCAATTCATTTTTTTTCCCTTCTCAATATTTCAATTTCATGGATTATTTTTCTTTAAAAATAAAAAATGGTCCGCCGACGCAAAGACGCACAATAATTGACAAGTAAAGGGGCCATGACAACATCTAGTGGATTCAACTCTTAGACAACATGAGTTGATCCACAACTCATCTATCCAATAGCAGTAACGTATAATTAAAGAAAATGACATTTTAAATGATTAATTTATTTATATAATGATATTTGAGAGTGTACACAAAAAAAATTTCAAATTTAAATTAAAAATATTTAATATAACCATTTTATTATATATTAAGATGTTCAATCGAAACAGATAGTCATTCGAATATCTAGGCTTAAGTCATAGGTAACCCCTTAAAGTTGTCCACATAATTCACTTAAACACCTCAACTAAGACTTGTATCTATTGAACACCTGTAGTACTTCGAATTGATACCATTTGAGCATTTTTTGCTTATGTGGCATTTTGAGTGTAATTCAAGTCTGATGAGCGCGTGAAAACATTTGATTAGACTTTTTTTTTAAAAAAAAAATCTCTATCTTCTTCCTTGTGATTGTCGAATCACTTTCTCCGGCAACCACCAATATTGTTGATGCTATCATACACTTTCCTTCTTCTTCCAATCTTTTTCTCTAGCTACTTTCATCTCCTTTATCTTAATGATCATTTAATTTTTCAACTTTTTCATTATCGCTGATCTCACATTCATTTCTTCCTCCTCTTTTGAGCAACCACCATCACCTCTGCCATTAACGTCTCCACTTGATTTGTTTTTTGTCAGATCTAGAATTGCTTGATTGTATTGAAGTAAGAAAAATTACAAATTTGCAATATAAACAACGCCATCACCTTTACCATTAATATTTCGCTTTGTTTTTTTTCTCCAGATCTTAGAACATTATTTTTCCCTTAAAAATTTATTTCCTTTTTTATTTATCTGCCATTGTTGATTTATGATAAAGAAGAAAAAAAGAAAAAGTGGTCGGCGGTCGATGAGTAGCAGGGGAAGTGGGTAACAATGTTACTGTTAAAGTCTTCATCTTTTTCTATTTTTATTCTTACCAAAAGAAGAAGAAAAAAAGATTAATTGTTGACTTTCCTTTTTCAAAATAGATTTTTTCTTCTTCATTGAAATAGCTCAATTTCACCATTAATTATTGACTTTTCTTCAATTTTTGTCCAAACATGAAACAAAGAGGATATAACTGATGAATTTGAAGAAGGATCGGTTTGCGAAGGTGATGGTGGCGACGACAATGGTGTACGGCGTTATTCTGGAAAAGAAAAGTTGAAGAGGTGATGATGGGTGGACATTGACCTAAAAATAGTTTTCCTTTTTTGTCATAATTTTTTCATTGTTATTTTGACTCAAAATGCCACATGTACGTTGTTTATTTGTGAATTTGCCACAACACCGCGAGTGTAATACACTCTTTTTATATTTTTAGTTGATTGTCAAAAAAATGCTTAATTGGTTCTAATTCAAGTTGGTAGAAGTGTTCAATAGGTACATGTCATAGTTGAGGTGTCTAAATGAATTATGCGGACAACTTTAAGGGGCCACAGATGACTTAAGCCGAATATCTAATATAGCACATACACATGCATGTTGGTGCAGCTGAAACAACAAAGACAATGACATTTTTTCTGACTAGTCCTACTTTGTGTCCTATCCACTTGATAAGTAGCTTTAGTGCTCAAAATTTTAAGCTGTCTTGCATTTATAACACTTTGGTTGTATTTGAGAAGTATCTTGCTCTATCAAACTTTAGATCTACCTTGGTAAACCTAATTTCTAAATCTACCCTTTATCAATAAGAGTTGTGATGAAGTAATAAGTAAACATATATCCTTAACCAAGAAGTTTCGGGTTCGAACTCCCTTGAATACGAAGTCGCCTTTGTTAAAGAGTGTTTTATTCCTCAATGTGGACTTTTCGGCTCGAATCCGAATTTAGTCGAGCTCCAATGTAGATACCGAACACCGGGTGGAAAACAAAAAAAAATCTACCCTTTGATTTTTACCACATTAAAGTTAGATGACTTTTAAGTAACAAAAAATAGAAAAGTAACTTTTATATGAGAAATTTAAAGTTGAATGACTAGATATAAAATTAACTTGAATTTCTTCGTCAATTGCAAAAAAGTCACCACATCTATCTCTAATTAGAAATTTGTGTCTCACTCTTAATTAATATTCTCTCTGTCCCTTTTTATTAATAACTAGTGAATATAGCCGCGCTTTCCACGGTTATAAGTTTATTAGTGAATAAATAAATATATTTTTTTATAAATTTAATCTAGATAAAAATATAAAATTATAAATATAAATATAAATCTTTTTGTTGGAACTCGTGGATTGATTGGTTACGATTTCTAAAACATTACACCTTATTTGTATGATTGAAGAAATGAAGTGAAGAAGATTATATTGAAATTCTAAATATATACAAATAATTGATATACCAGCTAAATTATTACTCATTCAATATTAATATTCTCTATTATATGTGATTTCCTCTTTTATTTAAACCTCATAATTATATAAGAATTTTTAATATTGAGTATGTTAAGAAAGTTTTATTTATAGAAAAAATAAAGAGAAGAAAATAGCAAAAAAAAATTAATAGATTGATGAGAGACATTTAAGGAAATGAAATAAATGGCAATAATAAGAAAAAACATATCTTTTATTTGAAAGAAAACGGAAGAAAAAGAAAAGAGAGAAAAACGTGAAGGAATTAAATAAATGTTAATAATTAATGAAGAAAGAAATTGATTTTTTTTACAATTTCTTTGATCAATTTTTTTATAAAAAAAAGTTCAAAATTCTGACAAAAAATAAAAATAGTGATATTGCCCAATGAGAGATGCCACCTCACTTTAATTTGAAAGGATAAAATATAAAATAATAATTTAAATGTAATTTAACACTCTTAATTGTATAATAATTACTTTTATGGTTAGAGAAATGAAGTGAGGAGATTTTATTGAAATTCTAAATAAAAATTTGAGAAAAAGGTTAAATTATACTAATCAATATTAATATTCTCAATTATTACATGATTTTCTCCCTTTTAAAAATACATAATTATATAAGGAATTTTAATATTTGAGTATATTAAGATAATTTTATTTAAAGTATAAGAAAAGATAGGAAGAAAGTGGCAAGAGAGGCATTTTAAAGAAATAAATGACGATAATGAAGAAAATTATATTTATTTTTAATTTGGAAGAAGACGGAAGAAGGAGAAGAAAAGAAAGAGATTTGAAAAATGAAATAAATGTCAATAATTAATGAGAAAGTAAATATAATTTTTTATAACTTTTTTTAATTACAAAATTAAAAAAAAAGTTTAAAATTATGAAAAATAAATAGTGATACTATCCAATGAGACATGTTAGTTAAATTTTTTACTGTCCAACTTTAGTATTATATATAAATATAAATCTTTAGAAGAAGAAATGAGGTAAAAATTCAAAAAAAAAAATGACAGATCAAATTTTGTAAAAAATAAAATGCAATGCTTATAAAGTTATAATAGTTAATTCCTTAGGTTAAATAAATAAAAGAAGATAAAAAGAACAAAGGAAAATGAGTGATTAAGGTAAACGATATAAATTACATTAATGATGAAATTAAGGAAAGGTAGAAAAAGATTTAATTAATGGCATTGATAATGAAAGTAATTAAATATAATCATTTCAAATATAAAACTATAAGGTAAAAATTTTAGTCTTCTAAAATTAGGAAATCATGGAGTTCATTGTTATTGGTTATGGATACTCAAATCTTTTTAATTTATAGGCAAAATTTATAACAGTTTTGGTAATGAAAAGTTTTTTGTTTGAAAATGAAAAGTTTTTAGTTTTTTCATCTTCCATTTACTTAAATGTATAGTAATTTAAGGGATGTTTTTTAAGAGGAGGTGATTAATTAATTGGGTAAGACATTTAAGTTTTTGAAAATATAAATTAAAAAATAGAAAAAAAATTCAAAAAAAAGAAGATATAAAAGATAAATCAAATGTTGATCATAGAAGTGTGCCGTATTAGATTGTTTATATCCAGCTTTATATATATATATATAGAGAGAGAGATTATTTGTATAGTAAGTTTATTATTTTGTTCCTATTACTACATTTTTAAAAGACACTAACTTATTGTTAATAAATTGAGGGTATAATAGGAAGAAAAAAAAGTCATTCTTCCTTGATTTATCAAAAATAACAATTAAAAAAAAAATCAAATTAAAAAATATTTGACAAGTAAATAAAGACGGAGAGAGTATGACTTATCGTCTTTCCAAATCATCTCAATATTTCAAGTCAAATGCCCTTACTCATAGGGCACATCTTTGGACCCAAAAAAAGAGTGATACTCCTCCGTTCCTTTTTATATGACATCCTTACTATAAATAGTTAGTCTATAATACTTGTAATTTCATAAAATCAATGCATAAATTATAATTTTCTTCTTATTTTACCCTTGTGAGTTATTAACCTTGAAAATATATATTTGACCAACATAGAAAAACTAAGTGAATAATTCATGTTCATTGGTCAAATTAATCAATCAAAATAAATTAATTCATATTCATTGATTGAAAAATTGACTTAAAAAATAAATAAATAAGGATAGAATAATAAATTTACTTAATTTCTTAATGCACGTGAAATTAAAAATGATGACATATAAATAGAAACGGAAAGAGTACTACTTAACTCATGGCTTGACATTTTTGGCTATACAACTTTGATTTGTAACAATTTGAGGTAGACCTAATTATGTTCACAAAAATATTCTAGAAACTCAGTTCTAGATATTTTTGGACTATGTCAACTAGTAAAAGTTTGTCATAGTCCAGGCTAAAAGGTAAGTGAAATTAAATAAGACCAATAAAACAAAAGGCAAAACAAGGAAAAAGTGAGTAAATAAATGTCTACTTTACTCATGCGCAATTTCTAGATAAAAAGGAACATGAATTGATTGATATTTGAATAAAAAAAAAGTCAAAATTAGTTATTTAAAAAATAAATTTAAAGTTGTGTTTTACAATAAAATTATAGTAAAAAAAATTTGTGAGGTGAAATTTTAAATTTTATGTTAAAATAATTTCTAAATAACAATTTCAATTTTTTGAAATAAAATTTGTGGACAATGAGAAAATAAAAGTTACTAAATAAAGAACTTCTAGATATTTTCACTCATAGATGGTGATAAGTCAGCAATTTCACGATATATTCTTCATGGAAATTAATACTATTGACAAACTTAAATTATACTGAGGAACTTTCGTATATAACCACTCAAAAATAGCTTAATTACGCATCATAGCTATAGTTTGCTAATTGCGATTCGTAGCTACATGTTATAGGGAGGAGAGTGGCGAGCGAGACTGGGAGAGGGAGGAGAGAGGCGCGCGAGAGAGGCAGAGAGTGGGAGAGAGGTGAATTGTATATGTATATCGGTTAGATAATTATATATTATACATATGTAATGTATATTCTATCTGGAGAGATTGGGAGAGGGAGGAGAGAGGCGAGAGAGAGGACAATAATTTGTATAATTCGCAGGTACGTTTGTATAATTCGCGTGTTTTTGTATAATTGAGTAATATAAAGTCTGGAATTATACAAATATAATAAAACTTGAAGTAACGAATTGATACAAACATAAACATATGAACTTTAAATAATTATACAAAATATATTATACAAATTACATTATATAAATTATATTATACAAAATTCGAAAACTACACGTTTATACAAACTTTAAAAAGTTATACACAAAAAGATTGAATGTATATGATGACAAAACTGAAAAACCAAAGGAAATTATCGTCACATACAAACCATCGTATACAAATACAAATCAAACAAAAAATTGTTAGTTGCGAATTATACATATACAAACGTGGCTAATTATACAAATTTGAAGTCACCCCACGTAATTAATGGTTAATGTTAGTCGCGAGTGATAATTATAGCAAACTATAGCTATGATGAGTAATTAAGTAGTATAAATTTGCTTAACCGCGTAATTTTCCCAATACTCCTATGAATTAATTAGTTGTTGTATCTATATTTAGTTCAACATCACACGATTTAAACTAAATATGCATTTTGGGCTTGTCTTAGAATATTTGGTCGCTATATTTAGTATATTTTCATTCGAATTTGGCAACAATTGTTTTTTAAAAAAAAGGATAAGTGTCTGAAAAATACCTCAACTTTGGTCGAATTTGCTGTTGCGATACTAAACTTTCATAAGGACCTATTACCTCCCTAGACTATTTAATACCATATTTTTTACCCCCTGAACTATTTAATAGTGTATTTTAAAGGTATATATGTGCCCACGTGGACACATTACTATTTATAATTTTACATTATTTTTTATGTCCACGTGGGCAAATATATATGTTTAAAATACGATATTAAATAGTCTAGGGATGTAATAGGTCCTCATGAAAGTTTAGTATCGC
>JAJOOS010021841.1:0-11830 GCA_029582725.1 Solanum chiquidenum
TGAAATGCTTTCTTGGTAAAGAAAGTTTTAAATTCCTTATGGTTTTAGTGTCTATGCGATGAATGAATGCTAAGAGGCTTGTATTAGACCTCTTCGAGGTCGAGTACGCCGGTTACGACTAGGGGGTGCTCCCGGGTCGTGACAGTATAGATCTCCAATTGGTTGGTTTGAAGGTTGTTAAGGTTAGTTGATAAGTGTAGACTTTGTTCATCACACCATAGAAAAGGTGAATATTATTTAAGAGAGGTTGAAAACTGCACAAAGTCATCAAAAGTCGTATATTGATGCAAGGCAAAGAGATTTAAAGTTCGAAATAAATGATTGGGTTTACTTGAAGGTGTAACCCATGAAAGGTGTCAGAAGGATTGGAAAGAATGGAAAACTCAGTCCCTATAATTTTTATCCCTACCAAATTACAAAAATGGTTAGTAATGTAGTTTAAGAGTTTGAGCTACCACCAAAATTAGCGATTGTCATCCAATATTCCATATCTCCATGCGTAAGAAATTCTTGGGAGATCCATCACTTGTTGTTACAACGAAGAGTATTTGTGTGGAAGATAATTTTTCCTATTAGGAGATTCTTGTTGAGATTCATGACAATTAGGTTCGCAAGTTGAGGACCAAAGAGGATGCATCTGTCAAAGTTATGAAGGAATCACTTTGTTGAATAGGCTACATGGGAGGCCAAATAAGACATAAAATCAATATACCCTCATCTATTCGTCCCTCTAGACGTTGAAGTTTAAAGTAATGAACATTTTGCCTATTTCAGATTAAGTGTCTATTCATATGTTGAGTGCTTTAGTTTATGTATTTGGTGGTTTATTTAAGTATATGCATTGTATTCATTCATTGTGCATTTCTTATCTTAGTCATCATTCTAGGAGAATGATCCCAATGGGGGAAATATTGTAACACCTCACAACTCTAATCTTAGAATCTGAATCGTTCACGTTTAGTATATGAGCATGAGATGGGTGATTGTCACAACCCAAAGTACACCCTAGGCCCTAGACAATAAACTTGACATACCTTCAACACAATATCATAGATAAAAATAAAGAATTTGATCAAAAGGGAAAAGTTTAGCATTCCAAAGTGAAAGTCTGACATACACTTGAAACATAAAGACATAAGAAAATAATAAAGTAAACATCGTCTTCGAAGTATGAGGACTCACAAAGTCTTCAACTATCTAAATGATCAACTAGCCATGAATGGAGGGAGACGAGTCATCACACCCTACATTAAGGAAACAATGTCGGCACAAATATGCATTACTACATGGAATGTACCAAGGATGAGGGAAACGCGATAAAACACGAAACATTATCATAAGGGGACATAATTGAGAAGATGATATGCATGACCAAGCTAACATAGTAAAATCATTTAAGATGAATCGTAAATCATGAACGTGGTCAATTCATTTTTAAATCATAAAGGGTGCTTCATAAAACATTTGTTAGTAACTTAGTTCATTTTGTAGGGTATTAGATTTAATCGACAATAGACCATGCAAGCTCTAACATGGAATCTGATGTAATTACCATATCCAAAAGGGAAACTCTACATTCAAAGGTAGAACTTTGTATCGTATCATATGCTATATATGGATTCAATAGCTAGGCATTTAATGTAAACCTATGGGGACACGTATTTTGGAACAAGAGGTTCCTACTAGAGACTACCCTATTTGAGCCTCCACCTTAAAGTTTTCTTGGTGATAAGTTAGATTACTCTGGAATAGTCATTTTCATAAAGTTATCATCATACATGTAAACACATATTTCAAATATTAATCGAAGATTAAATATCATGGAGTAGCTCATTAAATCTTGAATCAAGTTTAAATGATAAAACCTTTCATCAATCCATGATCCCTTAATTTGTGAGAAAGTCCATTCAGAATATCATTGATGCAAGCATAACATCATTAAAACAATATTCACATATTCAAGCTACCTCATAAATTCATGTGAATTAGGGTTTATAGTGAAAATCATGATCAATGTATTAATTCATGTGATTCAAATTTAACGAAATGTAATTGAGTTAAAATAATCATAATAAGATCAAATTCAAATAACCTAATCAATATGAATAGAACCCATGAAGAATTGAATGAAAACCTAATCAATTGGAGAAATTGAATTAGAGAATTGGAGAAGTCTTTGGGACTCAATGGGTTAACCACCATGTCCCTGCTCACAAGCCTCAACTCTCACGGTGAGGGCATCTAGTGCAAATCCATGTGCATCTATCCGCTCTCTATGCTCTCTCAACTCAGCCCTAATTAGGGCCATGACTGAAGTAATTACTCGCTAATCAACCCAGGAATAACGACCTTTACCCGGGAGGTACGCACATCGGCAGACTAGGCCAAATAGCCCATTTTATACAACATAGCCTGGGTGATTGGGGTTCAGGAAGAAGCAGCAACAACAGTAGGAGGGGGAACAATAGTCGAACTAGAAGGACTAGAAGTAGAGGTGCAGGAGGTACTTGTAGGGTCACTACCTGAGGGGGGAAAATTGCCTTTGTCGGCAATATCTCAACATCGAATACCAGGGACGTATCCGCTGGTGCAGCTCTCCTTTTATCAGCCTTGTCCCTCATATACTCAGCCTCTATTCTCCGTATGTCAGTAGAGGTAGTGGGAGTCACTTCTACATCAATCTTGTCAATCACAGGAACACAAGCCCACCTGCACAGCTCAGTAATCAAGATTGGGAATGGGAGAGGGTTTGGCTCTGCTTGGCCCTAATCGCCATCGCCTACTCGATGATTAGACCTAGGTTTAGTCTATTTTGGTCAATGATATATCCCAAACACGTAGCCTTAAGATGCCAGAGGATCGACTATTCTGCGATGGCATCAATGTGTTGCTAATGAACACAAACCAATATCTGATAGCCACATACAAGTCCTTCTTCTCAACACAAACAGAAGCCTCAATCATCCGCGGCGTGATGTCAGAAATCAGTGCTGCCAACCAACCCTTCAAATCATTGAGGGTCTTCTTCTTGATTTTATCTATATAGTAATGCATCACGTTCATCGTAAAACCTAGAACCTCAATGATATCGGTGCTTCTGCATTTGATTTTCCTACCCCACACTACCACATGTTCCACCAGCTTGAAGATGCTGGAATTCTTCTTCCCTTTCCGCACCAACTTACTATACTCAGCATAAAACTGTCGGACCAAAGTAGAAATATAAGGGCCTCATGGCTTCGTGAAAATCTCGAACTTGTGAAACGTTATAGTGTTCCACACCTCTAGGTACCATTCTACAACACCATCCGTAGACAACCACTTCTCCTCTAATATCGTTCTCAAACCCTCGACCTTCAAACTATTCATTAACTAGGAAGAAGGAGCCTGAGCTGGTGGTACCTTCTCTACTACCTATGTTGGAGCTGGAGGAGGCATAGGAGGCACGAAAATCGAGCTGGATCATGCATAGCCTTGAAGAGTAGCTCCACTCTTCTAGTCTAGAGAGTATGATCGTCTTCCGTCTCAGATGCGGAGACTGGTGAACTATTCCCTGAGTGACCCTCACTTTCTGAGGTAGTAAGATGGGTGTCATAAACACCCTCGCTGTCGAAGCTCTCCGTCGCAAGTGTTGGTACTACGCGCTCCTTCCCTTTTACTTTTGCCCTATTGGAGGATGTTTTTTTGATGCCCTATCGGAGGATGTCCTCTAAGGTCTGAATGGTATGCTCTTCCTGAGCATTTATTTGTGCATGAAATGTTGTACTCAGATTACCAGAGTACCAAGACCTTTCTCAAATGATTTTTAGAAATAAGAGGCAAATTGAGGATCTATATATCAGATGATAGACAAGGGAATCCCAAGAAACCTTACTATCTCATTTATGTAGTGTTTGGCATAGTCCTGCACTGAATCTGTAGTGTTGACAGCTAAGAAGTGAGAGGACTTAGTGACTCTGTCCAATATCACCCAAAAGGAGTCATGTTGTTTGCGAGTACAAGGTAAACCTATAATGAAGTCCATGTTTATCAATTCCCACTTCCATGTAGGAATGTTAATCGCTTGAGTTATACCTCCTAGTTTCTGATGTTCTACCTTCACCTGTTAACATTTGTGGCACTTAGCGAAAAAGTCAACTATGTCCCTCTTCATGTCGTTCCACCAAAAGACTTCATGTAGATCACGGTCCATCTTAGTGGCACATGGATGAATGGAATACCTGGAGTTATGAGATTCTGTAAGGATTTGTTGCCTCAACTCACCCATATTAGGAACACATAAGCGATTGGGTAATGAAGCACACCATCTCCACCTTGGGAGAAAACCTCAACTTTCTGTTGATGAACTACACCTTTCAACTGAAGAAATATAGGATAACTATCTTGTTTTTCCTTAACCTCCGCTACCAATGAAGATTTTGACCCATTCTGAACTATCACACCACCATCTGATGTGTCCGTAAGGCAAAATCCTAAGCGAGCAAGCTAGCGAACATCTTTGGACAACTCTTTCTTTTCTTCCTCAACATGTGCTATACTACCCATAGACAGTCTGCTGAGAGAATCAGCGACTACATTGGCCTTACCGGGATGGTAAAACACATTTATGTCATAGTCCTTGAGGAATTCAAGCCATTTCCTCTGACGAAGATTCAACTCTTTCTAAGTTAACACATACTAGAGGCTCTTATGATCTATGAACACATCAACATGAACACCATACAAGTAATGTCTCCAAATATTTTGGGTAAATACTACGGTTGTAAGCTCAAGGTTATGAGTCGGTTAGTTATTCTCATGAACCTTAAGTTGTCTACAAGCATAAGTTATAACCTTACCTCAATGCATCAACACACAACTTAGGCCAACCCTGGATGCATTACAATAAATTGCATACACATTTGAACCATCTGGTAGAGTCAAGACAAGAGCGGTAGTCAACCTAGTCTTCAGTTTTGACATACTTTTCTCACACTCATCTCACCACTGAAATTTGACATTTTTCTAAGTCAACTTGATTAATGGGGAAGCTATGGATAAAACTCCTTCAACAAATCTCTTGTAATAACCGGCCAAAACTAAGAAACTTCAGATATCTGTTGGAGAAGTGGGTCTGGGCCAGTGTTGTACTGCCTCGATTTTTTGAGAATCCACTCGGATCCCTTCGCTGGATACCATATGACCAAGGAAAGTAACAGAATTTAGAAAGAATTCACATTTACTGAACTTAGCAAATATATGGTGATCTTTAAGAGTCTGTAGGACAACTATCAGATATGTCACATGCTCCTCCTCACTTCGACGATAAATGAGGATATCATCAAAAAAGATGATAGATTACAAGTCTAAATACTGTTTGAACACCCTGTTCATTAAGTCCATGAAAGTTGTAGGAGAATTTGTTAGTCCAAAAGATGTAACTACAAATTCATAGTGACCGTACAGAGTCTTGAAGGATGTCTTCGACATGTCACAATCTCTAACTCTATGATGATGATAGGTAGATCTGAGGTCTGTCTTAGAAAATCAACTAGCACCCTGAAGTTGGTCGAACAAGTCATTAATCCTGGGGATGGGACACTTGTTCTTGATTGTGAATTTTTTCAACTGATGATAGTCAATGCACATTCAGAGAGAACTGTGTTTATTTCGCACGAACAACACTGGAGCACCCCATGGAGAGATACTGGGTCTGATGAAGCCTTTATCTAAAAGGCCTTTCAATTATTCTTTCAATTCCTTTACCTCAGCTGGATCCATTCTGCAAGGAGGATTCAAAATGGGCAGGGTATTTGGAAGGAGATCTATTCAAAATTTGATTTCCCTTTTGGGTGGAACTCCAAGAATATCTTCTGAAAACACTTTTGGAAACTTATTTACTACCGGGACTGACTCAAGAATTGGGGTTTCAGAGTTTAAATTCTTAACCCAAACCAGATAATAGGCCTACCCTTCGGAAATCATTTTTCTGGCATTAAGGTAGGAGATAAATCAACCTATAGGCACTGAGCTACTACCCTTCCATTCTAAGAGTGGCTCGTTTGGAAACTGAAACTGAATGATTCTAGTTCTACAATCGACTCAGGCATAATATGAATGTAATTAATCCATGCCTAGAATGATATCAAAATCTACCATTTATAGCTCTACAAGATCTACTGAGGTGACTTTCTGATAGACTGTGAAAGGGCAATTTATGTATACTCGTCAAGCTATAATTGGATCACCAATTAGAGTAGAGACTGATAAGGGTTCTGAGAGAGTTTCTGGACTGATACCGAAGTTTAGTGTTATATAGGGAGTTACAAATGATAGAGTAGACCCTTGATCTAACAATGCATAAACATCTAAATGAAATACTCATAACGTACCAGTGACCACATCATGAGAATCTTCTTAGTCCTGGCGAGCCAGAAGAGCATACACCATATTCTGGCGCTGACCTCCACCTGTACTAAATGAAGCACTCTTCTAAGTTGGGCAACCTATTGGTGCTACTAGGGCTGTAGACTGATCCCTATTATTGTTACCTCTTTGCCCATACTTGGCAGAAGGGAAATGCTTCAACCTTTGGCCAGACTGACCATACCCAAAACACCCTTCCCTACCTGCAACACACTCACGTGGATGGTTCTTACCACACTTTGGATAAGTTGGGAAAGTGTTGTTACTTGAAGTACTCCCTTGAGACTTAGATCTTGATACCCTACCTTTTTTATCCTGTCAAAACCTGGGAGATGGAGCACTAGCTAATGAAAGTTCTGGGGCTGTAGACCTTTGCTGAAAATATGAGCAATTCCCACCACCCGACTTTTGTTGTAAGTATTCATAATTTCCTGTTCTTGCCTTTTTATTATCCTTAGCCATTTTCCTAAGCTTATCTCCCTCAACCTATTCTGCATTTGTCATTAGTATGGAGATATCCATATCCTTTAACAGCATAGCATTTATGCACTCGATCTTAACTAAATCGGATACTCCAAACAAGAACATGCTCATTTCTGCCCTTGGATCGGCAACCATGTGTGGAGTATACTTGGAGAGCTGAGTGAACTTTAGTCCGTATTTTTGGACTGACAGTGAGCCCTACTTCAAGTTCATAAACTCTTGTGCCTTAGCTTCTCTCAAATACCTTAGAAAGAACCTGTCCAGGAAAACTCCAATAGGACAATCCCTAATCACAGAAGTTTCATACACACCCATGTTTTCTTTCCACTGAGTGAACCAGATATGAGCCACATTCTTATGTTGATAGGATGCTAACTCAACACTCTCAGTACCACTAACTTGCATTACCTCAAAAATCATCTTAACCTAATCAATGAAGTTCTTTAGGTCCTCACCAACCTTCGACCGTAGAAACTCAGGTGGATTGATCCGAAAAAAATCTCGAACCTTAGCAGCAGCTGATCCACCATTCGGGTTTGTAGGAATAGGGAATGTTGATTGTTCTGACTGGCTAAACTATGTGCCAAGAGCTGGATCACATTCAAAAATTCTTCATTCATAATCTCATAGTTCGTGACTGGAGAAACACTATTAACATTGCATGCATTAGCAATATGTGTGTTAGCTCTACGAGGATGCCTGATTTGAAATGCATAACGACAGAGTATAAAGGTTAAGTTGCATCATACCCACGCATGATAAGAATAGCAAAAAAGTGATGTTTTTCTTAATACACTTTGTAGCCTCCCCAATAGATGTGGCGCTCTTCACACCTATGAAAGATACTCTACTTAGTGTGGATTTCATACACACTATGATTCTTGAACCTAATGCTCTGATACCAAGTTTGTCACACCCTGAGGCTAACCCCTAGATGTAACACAGGACGTAAGATCACGAGTGACCCCAAGCTAACCATGTGTCTGACACATATCAAGCATACTGATAATAACTGAATAAAACATGTACTATGCGAAAGCTAAAACAATGAATAACTTAATGTGGGAAAAAAACAAGTAGTCCGATGATATAAAATATAATGAAAGTCTTGTAATGAAAGAAACAACACTTAACAACTCAAGCTGCATCTACTTCTATGTGTAAAAATCCTCTAACTGAGTTGAGTCGCTAGGACATGCCCTTAACTAACTCTAACAAAACTGAAAACTAAAATAACGATTAAAATATGAAGCGTGTCTATTGTCCTCAAAGTATGAAGACTAACCATTGAACCTGCTGAATGCGGACCGCAAACGATCTATACGTGATTTGGATGCTGAGTACCTGAACCTACATCATGAAAAGATGTAGCGCAGAGTATTCATAAGTACTTGGAATGTACTGAGCATGCAGGATATAGATACTACACGGAATAAAACATAAATAAGGTGAACATTACATAACATAATAATGATGTAAGCTAAGCAAAGATATAGATACTAAAATATAACTACAAAACTAAATTGAAAGCAATGACCAAATACTAATTATAAACATAACCTGTTGAATTGTATACTAATATAAATGATGAGAACCTGGTCAATGCACTAAGAGTCTGATTGTGGGAGCTACTATTAATCAACATAAACCACATAAGTTAAACGTGGAGTCCGATGTATACACCCCATCGAGAGGACCCAATATACCTTCCCATGGGGATATAAAGGCATGAATCTGGCGTGATCACTTATAGTGATGCCAAACGTAGGGGACTTATAATCCTATGGGGGAAGGTAGTTATGGGTCTATGAAGGTACGCTGAACCCTAGTCCAACTTGCTACTAAGTCTACTCCCAACTCAATATGTATATGACAAAAAAGTAACTGAAATACTGAATAGCTCAAAATTACTGATATGCAATCAGAGAATGCAACATTTATATACTAATAATGTGAGATCCTAAATCTGGAGCATGATTATCTGTTTAACTAACCTATCAAGTATAATTCATGAACTAAGAGAATTTATACAAACTAGGATTCTGAGTTTTATACAAGGAATTAAGAAACGTTTCCAAGAAAGCATGTTATTTAGACTATGGATTATATAGCAGCTGAAATCACAATAAATTCCCATATTTTACGAACCCTAGGTCTAAACAAGCTACTGACTGAATTCTAGGGACCCAGTTGATGAAAAGAACCCACTAGTGAAATCCCACATACCTGGTGACGAAATCTATAGAGAAATCCTTTGGATTTCCGGGCTGAAACTTGAAGAACATTGCTGCTTGTTCTTGAAAGAAACTGGCGCCTCTTTCTTTCTTTTTGTTCTAATTTTGATGACTTTTGAGGAATGAGAGTTCTGGGTATGTCTTACTAGTTTATTAGGCTTATACTGAGTAAAATGACGTAGTTTAAGTGCCTAATGCATAGGGAAAAGTACTAAAATGACCCTGATTCAAAACTAATGAGTGTCGTCTACTACAAGACTAACTAGTTGTCGCTTAGACTACCAACCGTCGTTTGGGGTCGTTGTTCATGCTCTGCCCGACAAGTCTTCACTAAAACAAGCATAACTTCTTACTCCGATCTTGGATTTTAGCAAACTTTGTGGCATTAGAAAGAGGATTGAATTATCTTTAATTTGATAGGTCATGTGTCATCTAATTCATTTTGTGCTAAAATAAATGACCATTTGAAGTTGATCCAATAGCCATTTTTCTCTAAATAACTGTTGCCCCTCACCTACAGTCCGTAGGTCAAACCACGGACTGTACTGGTCGACCGTGGGTGGGATCATAGACCATCAAAATTTTGACCTTAACGATGGAACCCCACCTATGGTCCGTTGTTCTACCTACGGTCCGTGGGTGGTTCCATTAGTGTTGGCACAGGTTTTCTGAAAACTAGGATTTTCTCAATTTTGATATTTGAGGTGTTACACATTATCTAGTGGATCCACTTAAGCTAGAAGTTCATGGTCCTTACTTTGGCATGTAGGAAAACCTTTTTTGGTGTGGGAGACATTGGGGGATTATGTTATAGCTCATATGGTCTCTATGTCGGTTAAGACTACTTCCCCCAATATTAATGAACTAAGGTTACTCCAAGAAGTATCTCACATTTGACCATGTTTTATGACTTATGTTTTCTAACCCTTTTTATATCACGCAATAGCTTGGTCATTGCATGTTATGAAAATGTCCTATTTTAGCTTGATTTAAATGTTTGTATGCATGGCTATCATACTTTCTACATATTTGGTACTAACGTATACTCTTGCCTACATTTCCCCAAATAGAGGGTCGGACAGTCACGGTTCTCAGTTTAGCGGCTAGAGGTTCACTTGAGAGATTTTGAGCTTTGGTGAGTCTACATGCTTCGAGGATGGATTTTCATTGTTTTTCAGTATTCCTTCTTATTTTCAGTTTTGGACATGATGTATGAGCTATGCCTAATTTCATTCTATTGTACTAGAGAGCTAATGAGACAAAGTGTTTAGACTTTCCCTATACTTTTATAAAAACTATTGAGACTTGAAATGTGTTTCTTTATCTATTTTGTTCTATGTCTTATGTTATGAATTCTAAGTGGCTTGCATGGGGCCTCTCGGGGTCCTATACGCCATGTTACATCTAGGTTGTACCTCTAGGTCATGACATAAATCATTTAAGAAAAATCATATATCATAAACATGTTCTATGCATCTTAAAATCATAAAGGAAGCTTCATAAAATATTTGTAAGTAAATTAGTTCATTTTGTGGGATATTAGCTTTAATCGACAATAGACCATGAGAGCTATAACATGGAATCCAATATTATCCCACATCGAGAAGGGAGAGTCTACTTGCCAAGGTAGAACCCGATATCATATAATATTTTGTATGTGGATCCACTAGCTAGGCTTTTTAAGGAAAACCTATGGGGCACGTAGTTTTGAACTAGAGGTTGCTACTAGAGACTATCCTAGTTGAGCCTCCACCTCAATGTTCTGTGGGTGCTAAGTTAAATCTCAATGGAATAATCATTTTCATAAATTTATCATCATATATGGAAATACATAATTCAAATAATAATCCAAGATTAAACATCTTAGAAATAACTCATTCAATCTTGAATCAAGTCTAAGTGAGAAAATCTTTCACCAAGCCATGATCCCTCAATATGTGAGAAAATCTTTTCACAAGTTCATTGATTCTCATCTTAAAGCAAACTTGATCATAAAACCTTTAATTTTTCATTAATCATTCATAACTTCATAAAAATATCATTATAGATTCAAACTTCTTTATAAATTCATGTACATTAGGGTTCATAGTCAAAATTATGACAATCCATGGGTTCATGTGATTCTAATTGAAAAGTATGTAATTAAGTTTAAAAAATAATAATAAGATCAAATTTAAACAATTAAATCAATATAAATAGAACCTATGAAGAATTGAATGAAAACCTAATAAATTTGAGAAATTGAATTGGAAAATTGGAGAAGTCTTTGAGACTCCGTAGGTGAATGGAACCTATTGATGAACTCCTTACATACCTTTATCTTGAATCCCTAAGAACTTAATGAATAAAGGAGACTTGAACATGAGGAATCCTTGGAGGCGGTTTGGGAATTTAATTGAATGAGAGAGGGTAAAACGATGCATTATAGGCATTAAATTCATAGAAAAGACATAAACACCCTTTTAAAATAACTATCGGTCAGTCCCACAATCTATGGACCGTACTGGTCAACCATAGACCAAGTACTAGAGCCCTAAATTTCATTCAAATTTTAAGAGACCTTTCTACGTGTCACGACCCAAGCCTAGGGCCTAGACGTGACATGGTGAATGAGGAACCCGAAGGAACCCCAAACAAACCTCTCAAACTTGTCATCACACTTCATCGGTCGCGGAAGTACATTCAACATTAATTAACGGGAAATAGGG
>JAJOOS010021844.1:0-10341 GCA_029582725.1 Solanum chiquidenum
AAAATAAAATGAAATAAAATGTGTCATTTATTTAATTATTTTCTTGAAGTTAACCAAATATTGTACAGTATTATTCTTATGTTAAATCATTTTTCTAAAAAATAGTCAAATATATATTTTAGTCAAGTCGCAGGTCAACCGCATGTTAGCGGACACTTCGAATGCTTAAACCCTTCTCGAAGTGTAAATTGAATCCCGAACCCCCTTTGGTATTTTCAAATGATTTTTTCTGTTTAAATCTTTGAAAATTATAAGTTTTCTTAATTTCTTTAAAAAAATTAAGTGGCGACTCTTTTCTAAGTATTTTCCTTAAAATGTTTTATACTTAGAACATTCCAAAAAGTGATTTTTTCTAGAAATAGTTAAATTACGGCACAACACTTACAAATTCGTAATATACAAAAATTGGACTTTTTATGAGCACAAGATTTTGTTGTTTACCAATCTATATAGTTTGTATTAGTATTTTTAGGGCTTGACAGAGAGAGGAAAGTTAATTACATAATTTATTACATAAATGTAAAATAAAAGTTGGTCCAAGTCTTTGCGTCTTGTTTTGCTTGAAAAGACTAGATATAAACTATGTTAAATTAATTAATCATTAGTGTCTAGTGAACTTCCTTAAATAAATTTCTCTAAAAAAAAAAGTCAAAATCTCCAGAGATGAGACCTATGAGCATTATGAGTCTCTTCTTCTTTCTTTTTTCTCATCATTGTTTCCTTAGTAATAATCAAAATTTCTCTTCAAACATTTCCATTTGTGGGAATCTCACCATACAATACCCTTTCCAATTACAATCCCAAAACACTCAACAAAATCCAAACTTTTCCCTAAGGTGTACTGATCAAGGTAATACACTACTCAATATTCCATTTTCAGGAGATTATAGTGTGCAAGAAATCAACTATTCCACTAAAGAACTAAAACTCCAAAATCCCTCTAATTTTCTTTCAAGAAAGCTTCTACATTTAAACCTTTTTTCTTCTCCGTTTTCGGCTTCTTCACAGAATTATACCTTCTCCTTGTTATCTCATTTGCATGGAGATGTTCATCTTGATAGTAACAAGACAAGCACAGAAGCCAGCAATTCCAATGCTCCAACTCCAAGAACAGGTGAATTTTGTGGATTTTTTCTAAGTCTAATCACTATTGATTGTTTATTGAATGAATTGAGTAGAAATATTGTAGCAACACAACTTGCTAATCGATGCTTATGAGCCATTTGTGTAATAGTAGGGTGTATATCTGATCCACTTTCATAAAGAGGGTATATCATCTCTAAATAGTAAAGTTGAGGGTATAAATTAACCTACAATTACCTTGAAAATGATCAGATTTTGATGTGCCGGCCTTGTGTAGCTATCACACCTACGCATTTACTTTATTGCGTATACGAAATGTCAATTAGACGGGAAGTCCTAAGGTTAAAAGTCTAACGTTTGTGCTTCACTCTTTTATTTTTGATTTTCTACACACATATAAATAATTTTATATAGTAGTAGTTGATAATGAATTATATTATATAGCTAATTATTGATTTTGCAACGTATATGATAAGTTGCTTGAATTGACAGGTGGGACTTCACGTAAAGAAATAATCTTGATCTTTTTCGTGGGTGTGTCCCTTATTTTACCATCCGTCCTCTGTTTAATCTGCGTTTCATGCCGAGTTTTTCTCGAACTAAACCACCGCCGCCAAGTGGCTGCTGCTACAGCCTCTATGGCGAGCTTAGCACCAATGCCAATGATTGTGATAGAAGGGCTTGATGAATCCACGATTCAGTCCTATCCCAAAGTGGTTCTTGGTGAAAGCCGGCGAATTTCAGGAATAAACGTTATGATTTGCGCAATATGCTTGGGTGAGTACAGTGCAGGAGAAACACTCAGATGCATACCTGAATGTGAACATTGCTTCCATGTTGAATGTGTTGATAAGTGGTTGAAGATGAATAGCAGTTGCCCTGTTTGCAGAAATTCTCCAGGTGCTTTATAGTATCTTCGGTGACTTTATGATTATACCTGTTTTGAATTGTTGTCTAAATCTTAACATGATTGTGTATATAACTAAAGACGATTGAAAGGGAACTGTAAGTTCTCAAGATTCTTGGTTTGGTTCATTTCAAAAACCATTACTTGTTGGATTCCGTTTTGAAAAGATGAATCAAGCAAATCATGGTGATACAGCATAAAATTCAGACATATCGGAACCAAATCAACATTAGTTTATTACTCTAAAAAGTGAATTACTGCCTGTTTGTCCTTGTAAGTAGTTGAAATTTATTGAAAAATACACACGCATATCTACATAAGTCAAATAGAGAATAAGCTGACACTTAAAACATGAGGTTACAATTACAACTAGCTACAATAGCAAAACAAACGAGCACAGAATTACTTCTTAGCAAGCAACTTCTTTGGAAGCATCTCCAAAGGTGTGGTTTTGAGCAAGAAAAGCCTGGCTGCACGTTCTTACAGAGTGCCTCCACACTTCAACCCACGCACTTGAAGTTCTAACTTTAACCTCTCCATGGCGAGGACCTAACACAACCAAATCAAAGTACATATAGTTAGGAATTATTGGTGACAAAACACTACTGCATTCACCAATGAACAGTAACACAAGCTTACTGGTGACGAGGAAAACATAGAGACCAGACAACAATATCAATGCCAAAATCATAGTAGTATATAGTCCCAATTTAAATTAGCACATATATCAAAGTATTCATGTCAAACTTCCATACTGCTATCTGAGACGAAGAGTACAAACTTAGCAGTGGCAGATGAACCAAGCAATGCCCAAAGGTCACAGTTCCAACAAGAAGGGAAGACCAATAAACAAAAGACACACATCCTTTTCCCCCTAAAACACAATTTTACTAGCAGCAAGGACACATAGGTACCATTTGATTGTGTGGAAAGGAAAACCAAGTATCAGAAAGTTAATTATTCATACTTTTTGATGCATTTAGTAAAAAATAAAGTTGATGGAAATGCACTTAAAAACTTCACCCAGAAAAGATTTCCTCCAAAGTCCTGCAAATGTAAGGGGAAAAAAGGGTCTTGTTCTCATTTAAACTTCAATTTCTTTCAAACAAAGAATACTAGAGAATGCCTTCCCTGCTTTCTATTTTTTTTATTTTACTGCAATTCTCTCAAGAATCATTTTCCAGAACATCCCATTGAAGCCATAAAGGAGTTTTTACTAGTCACTGAAACAACACTAAAAACACAAATTAGAAAAGCAGCAGTGCCATCAGCTATGCAAAGTAACAGAAGAAAATAACAAATTAAACTCAGACACTAGCTAAAAGATGATTTAAAAGAAAGTACGGGCCATGACAGATGAGGTGTTTATTAACCCTCTCAAGGATTTCAATGTCAACAGTTTAAGTTTATCTGGAGTGCAGCCAGAAGGATATAGAAGTGTTGGGCCTCTCTTACTTAGCCACTAGGGCCACACCCCCCAATTATTTTTTTTTATAATCTGATATTGACCTCACAGAAAAGGCCATGTAAACAAGTAACAATCACCGAATTGCGCGGTCATTGGCAACTTTGAGCTATCCAAAACAGAAAGGGGCACGCGCAGGGGGTGGGGTGGGGTGGGGTTAGGGGTTATAACAAGTTGTAGAATTAGCCAAAGAGAAAAGTTGAAGCACTGTAATTTTCAATTGTTACAGCAAGCAGAGGAAGGCTTTAATGATACGTATTGAACAACACACATGTACTAAGCAATGGAAATCCACTATACTATATCAGAGATTATACATACCTCCAGTTCCGCAGCTGAACTAAATTCTTGGAAATCAAAGGTTTTTCCAAGTCTGAATCCTTTGAGACTGCATCTTCCTGAGGAACTCGTATAGGTCTTAAATTATTACTTGGTTCTGCAACATTGCTTTCTTTCACACCGGAGCTCGCTTCCACAACAATTGGCTCAGAAGTACCAGAAGCTTCTTTTTCTGTTTGAATACTTTCAATCGCAAATGCAATATCAGTGCCAACAGTAGAGGCAACAACACTCGGCCCAATATTTTCTGGACTGTCTGGAGTGAGTGAGGACAGACTTTCACCTTCATGGTGAACTGCATTTACATTGACATCTTTACCAGTCCACACTCTACTTCCTCCGCAACGATATACCACCTTTCTGGCCAATACCAGTCCCTTCAAGACCTGATGATAGAAAAGATCGAGAATCTGGCCTCCACTTTAGCTCTTTGAGAACAGAAAATAAAGTTGCTAGTTCTGGTGTTATTTCACTATCCTTTATATTGTTACACGAGACTACCTTAAGCCTTTCAAGCTCTTTCCATGACTGAACTACTGAATCTAATCCTTCCGTTGTGAGCAACGAGCATCCTTCCAAAGAGAGATTTCTCAAGCTCCTAGAAAAGAAAAAAGTTCCCATTAATCTTGGAAGTGTCAGCACATTTATTATGTTTTCTACTTATAGAGTTCATGGACGAGCTAGATGCAATCTTCTGTTTAAAAAAGAAATGCCCTGCATCAAATTAGCCATAAAAGACGAATTTGACTGCAGTTGGTTTTTTCTTTAAAGAAAAGCAGCCAAATTATTAATATTAGATATTATAGAAAGAAATTTTAGGTGTCAAACTGATTTTGGAACACTTTGTGCATTTAATGATGATAATTTATCTACCTCTCAGACCCCACCAAGGGTCTACCGGAAGCAGCCTCTCTACCTTCTCAAGGTAGGGCTAAGGTATGTGTACACACTACCCTCCCTGATCCCATTTGTGATATTACATTGGGTTTGTTGTTGTTGTAATTTATCTCATCACAACATTGTTAGTTACCTCTTTTTCTCTGAGATTAATAACACATAATTTTAATAAGCAAATGACTATAGAAGTCTCTTCTGAAGCTTGGGTACAAATCCTTTTAAAGAATATGCACCTATCTTCTATATTTGCAAACAGATAAAATTCTCACCAAAAAAGTGGTCATTCAATTGTTAAAGATGAAAATTTCCTTATCCATTCAGCAAGTTTTCCATTTCTACATGCACTCATTAACAATATAATACATCAATTTCAAATTTATCAGATGACCCATCTGTTAAAGTTAGAAATGCATATACAATACATAAATAGAATAAATATGTGTTCGTACCGACAAACACTTGCAGCAGCAAATATAGTGTTGTCTAATCCCCAACAGTCCCCAAAGACAAGCTCTCGGACAGTCCCACAAACCAGAAACAATGCTCTCACACCTTGCTTATCCCGTAATTGACACTGATGTAAATGTAGCTCCTCGAGAGTAGAACAAGAACCCAAGTGCTCATCAGCGCCAGGACTTGAATCTAGAACCTTACAACACTGAAGCTTCAAAGTTTTCAAGTTGCTGCAAAATGACAAAGCAGACAACCACCCACCATCCATCCTATGATCACAAAGTATCAATTCCTCAAGCATCTGACAGCACCGCCCAATTGCTTTGATCCCATCATAACTTCCCTCACATCCGACCAGCTCAAGCTTCAGTAACCTCGGACACCCTTGAGCTAAAATGGTCAACCCTATATCTGAAACCATGGAACTATATAATCCATCAATACAACCAACCAATTTCAGTATTTGCAAATTCCTACAGCCAAATAACCCCTTCATTGCAAAGTCATCAAAGAAATGCAATTCCAACTCCTGCAAAGTTTCACACTTTTCACCCAAATAACCCAGCCCCTCTACACTCGCATTCATCAATACTATTCTTCTTAAATTAGCACAACCCTCAACTAAAACCTTAACCCCTTCATCAACCACCTCTTGTCCCAAAAACCCCTCTTTCCCAACAACCCCTCCATGAATAGAGTTTGAATCCAAATGCACCGAAACGAGCCTATGACTCATCACAATTCCCGAATTCCTCCGGGATTTCACACATGCTCGAACTAGGTCAATGTCAATTAAACCCGGAAATCTATAACTAAGCCTCCCAGATTCTAAAAATTCCCAATCTAACAGCTTAATAGACCTAACCAACTTCCCACTAAGCTTACACCAACGCTTACAAACTAATGAATTAGAAATATGTTGCTGCTCCGGAATCTTCGAAAGCACACTCAACAGCAACTTATCAGAAAGTACGGCGGTATAATCTGGTCCAGAACTAAAACGGGTCGGATCCGGGTCATCTAGGGTTAGGGATTGGATATCAAATTCGGGCTCAGACGGTGGAGTAGTGGAATTAGAAACCGATTGAGCTCGCATTTGAAGCACCAATTGCTTCAACGCCTGAGTATCCTTGTTATTCCATATATCCGACAAGCTCGACCGCCGTTTCTTCGCCGCCGCCGACGACGACTTAACCTTAGGGTTAGGGTTTTCTTCAGGTGACGTAGGCATTTCTCGCACAGTCAATGTTGGAAATCGGGTCCGGGTTAAAGTTACAAAGACGGGAATCTTTACCTCGATTTCCGCACCACCTCTCCAACATCGCCAAACTGTAGCTCACTTTCTCTCTCTACAACTTCACCATTTTTCGGGTTGTTGAACTCACGAATCTATATATACAGAAAGCTGTATGTATAGTTCCGCAGAAAAATTCTTTAGAAGTTGAAGAAAGGAATACAGTTCTCAACAGATGAGATTTGTGGGGCGCACAATCTTTCTTTTTTGTGTGTATAATTTTTTTGTTCTTTTGCACCGAGGTGGTCTAACCAATGAGATAGTGCCACGTATAGAGGTAACTGGGCATAGGAAACCGTGGCTTTGTTTAATTCGTTGGTGGCGGAGGGATCACAAGTTGTTGTTCTCTATGTTCAACACATGGACATTGTATTGCTTATATAGAAAATGTAAATAATAGGAAAATTATTTTGGAATCTCTTGCTGAGGGACCCCTTTGTTTTCCTATTATTAGCAAAGTTCTTCCTCTAAAGAAGGAAAAAAGTACACTGAGGCCCATGAACTAAAAAGTGTAATGATTTTGCTAATCATATGGATAATCAAGTTAATCAATCAAAAGATAATAATTATGCAGTTTTGCACCTAATCAAAGTTTGCATTTAAACATTCTAACTTTCTTCCAAGAAAGCTTCTACATTTAAACCTAAGAAACCTTCTACATTTAAACCTTTTTTCGGCTTCTTCGCAGAATTATACCTTCTCCTTGTTATCTTATTTTCATGGAGACGTTCGACTATCATGGGATGTTCATCTTGATAGTAACAGGACAAGCAGAGAAACCAACTATCCCAATGTTCCAACTCCAACAACAGGTGAATTAGTTCCCTCCATGCCAAATCTGGATTTATTGAAACATTTTCTCTAATTTATGCTTTCCATTCGACGTGTAAATATTGTTGTAGCATGATTGTGAATATAACTAGATTTCATGTTTCTAGTTTAATTTCACTTGTAAACAAATTGGTACACCAAGAGGAAAAAGCTCTAATATGGAAAAATATGATTGTGTATAACTGAAGCAATCAAAAGGAAACTGTAAGTTCCCAAGATTCTTGATTAGGTTCATTTCAAACACTATTACTTGCTAGACTCCGTTTATAAAAGATGCATCAAGCAAGTCATAGTGATGCAACAACGAATTCAGAAATATCGGAACCAAATCAACATTAGTCACCTTTTATTACTCTAAAAAAAGTGAATTACTGCTGTTTGTCCTTGGAAGTTGTTGAAATATATAGAAAAATACACACGCATATCTACATAAGTAAGTCAAATAGAGAATAAGCTGACACTTAAAACATGAGGTTACAATTACAACCAGCTACAATAGCAAAATAAACGAGCACAGAATTACTTCTTAGCAAGCAACTTCTTTGGAAGCATCTCCAGAGGTGTGGTTTTGAGTAAGAAAAGCCTGGCTGCACGTTCTTGCAGGGTGCCTCCACACTTCAACCCACGCACTTGAAGTTCTGACTTTAACCTCTCCATGCCAAGGACCTAACACAACCAAAACAAAGTACATTTAGTTAGGAATTATTGGTGACAAACACTACTGCATTCACCAAAGAACAGTAACACAAGCTTACTGGTGACGAGGAAAACATAGAGACCAGACAACAATCAATGCAAAAATCATAGTATATAGTCCCAATTAAAATAGCACATATATAAAAAATATTCATGTCAAACTTCCGTACTGTTATCCGAGACAAAGAGCAGACTTAGAGCGGTGGCAGATGAACCAAGCAATGCCCTAACGCCAGAGCTCCAGCAAGAAGGGAAGACCAATAAACAGAAGACCCACAACCTTATTCCCCCTAAAACACGAACTTACTCGCAGCAAGGACACGTTGCCTGTAGGTACCATTTGATTGTGTGGAAAAGGAAAACCAAGTACCAGCAAGTAAATTATTCACACTTTTTGATGCATTTAGTAAAAAAATAAAGTTGTTGGAAATGCGCTTAAAAACTTCACCCAGGAAAGATTTCCTCCATAGTGCTGCAAATGTAAGGAAAAGAAATGGTCTTGTTCTCATTTAAACTCCAACTTTTTTCAAACAAAGAATACTAGAGAATGACTTCCCAGCCTTTTTTTTTTTTTTTTTTTTAACTGCAATTTTCTTCAGAATCATTTTCCAGCAACTTTGTTAACATCCCATTGAAGCCATAGAGGAGTTTTATACTAGTCATTGAAGCGATATCACTGAATCGACATTAAAAACACAAATTAGAAAAGTAGCAGTGCCATCAGCTATGCAAAGTAACAGAAGAAAAATAACAAATTAAACTCGGACATTATCTAACAGATGATTAAAAAAAGTATGGACCATGACAGATGAGGTGTTTATTAACCCTCTCAAGGATTTCACTGTAAACAGGTTAAGTTTACCTGCAGTGCAGCCTGCAGGATATAGAAGTGTTGGGACTCTCGTACTTAGCCACTAGGACACACCCCCCAAAAGAATTACTCCCTCTGTCCCAATTTATGTGACTTTCTTTCCTTTTTAGTCGGTCCCAAAAAGAATGACACATTTTTATATTAAGTAACAATTTTACCCTTAATGAAATGATTTACAGCCATACAAATTTCTATCATTCATTTTGGACCACAAATTTTTAAAGTTCTTTCTTTCTTAAACTCCGTGTCGAGTCATGAGACGGAGGGAGTATTTAGTAACTGCTGTTGATCTCACAGGGAAGGCCATGTAAACAAGTAACAATCATTAGCAACTTTCAGCTATCCACAACTGAAAGGGACACACACAGGGGGGTGGGGTGGCGGGTTATAGAAAGTTGTAGAATTAGCCAAAGAGAAAAGTTGAAGCATTGTAATCTTAAATTTGATTAACAACCAGTTGAGAACAAATTTTGTTACAGCAAGCAGAGGAAGGCATTAATGACACGTATTGAACAACACATATGTGCTAAGCAATGGACATCAACTATAACTATATCAGAGATAATGCATACCTCCAGTTCCGCCGCTGAACTAAATTGCTCAAAATTCAAAGGTTTTTCTAGGTCTGAATCCTTTGAGACTGCATCTTCCTGAGGTTCTGATATAGGGCTTAGATTATTACTGGGTTCTGCAGCATTGTTTTCTTTCACACCGGAGCTCACCTCCACAACAATTGGCTCAGAAGTACCAGAAGCTTCTTTTTCTGTTTGAATACTTTCAATCGCAGATGCAATATCAGTGCCAACACTAGAGGCAACAACACTCTGCCCAGTATTTTCTGGACTGTCTGGAGTGAGTGAGGACAGACTTTCACCTTCATGGTGAACTGCATTTACATTGACATCTTTACCAGATTCAAGATTCTTCAGAAGAAGAGTATCCTTTTCTTCCTCGGAGCCACTCTCAGACGCACCACCATCAACTTTTCTGCCAGTCACAGAATCCAAACTTCCCTCTGCTTCTCCATTGGAGTCTGAATTGCCCCCATTATCTATGACAATGGATTTATCTTTCTCTTCCTCTTCTTTGTCACTGTCGTCATCATCATCTAGATCCTCGCTATCACTATCGCCCATTATCCTCTTACCCTTCCTACCAAAAATCACAAACTTTAAGTTATAATTCCTTTTTTATAAGATAATAAGTTCATCGAACAAATGAGAAAATTCAACATATAGATTATGTACAAAAATTGTGCAAAGTGCAAACAGTGGAGAATCATCAAAGAAAAAAATAATTTCTACTACTTGCATTCAATCATCTAATCATTCAAAAGTTTACAAGGCTTTCTATCAGGCAGGTAACATGTACAGTTATGAGTGTTTAATATAATTTACAAGGCTTAGGCAGATTTGAACCTGAGAGACACATCATGGCTCTCCTACCATTTCGTTGACCATTAGGTCTCCCCCTTTGGATTGTTTAATATATATAATAAAAACAAA